>JAPZDY010000004.1:14961113-15004314 GCA_029783645.1 Ctenochaetus hawaiiensis | reverse complement strand
TTCTTTCATGTTTTTTCAACTATGCAGCATCAAAAATTATCAAAATTAAAATTTTATTCATCAGGTCCTTTTTGAATTAATCTCACAACATTGCAAGCCATTTAACAAGACGGACACTTAAAATGTCCGGAACATAAAAAAAAACAGTATTTTTTGCAATCACATTACCTTGAACACAACACACTTTCATGGGGTATAAAAAAAAATCAACTGGCCTGTAGTTTGTGTATTTCATGACTTACTTTTACTTACTTTGTGTTTACTCTTTGTAGTCTTAGTTTTGTGTTTGCACATCCATACATTGTGTTTCTATGTTATTTTATTTGTTTTAAATTTTAATAATTTATTTCAATTTTTACATGTTTCACAGGGTTTGGAGGCTGTTATTTTAGGCTGTTTTCTGTTATTTTAATGCTGTTTTAATGCAATGCTTTGCTTGCTGAAATACTTTGGATTGCCTCTGTGTTTGAAAGATGCTGTACAAATAAAGTTTGAATTAGGCCTGTAAAAATTACGAACCATTTGATTTATAATTTTAAAGTTCAGTCGTGGCAACAAATACTGTGATCCCATTGCAATGCTGACATCTAGTGGTGCTGTCACATTTGTACACAACAGTGATTTTCCTGTAAGTCGTTGTATCAACGGCTGTGGTTTAATTTTCTTTTTGTGTTGCATCTTATTAAGACACTTGAATGCACAAAGGAGCATTAACAGCCTCATGGCACATCAGGAAAACATTCACGGAAAACTCAGTGAAGTCAGGAAAAAGTGATTACTTCAATATTTTTGTACTGCATGATGTTAGTGTAGCTGTGTTTTGTCAAACAGGGGGGAAAGTGACTGAGGCCTGTGATGCAGAGCAATGACAAGACCCACTTGTCGGACGTGACTTGGGGGTAACAGCACTCTGCTAAATGATGTCATCATCACAGTGAGGTCACCGCGGGCGCACAGAGGTGCCATGATGCCTTTCTGTTTGCTCGGGGGAAATCCTGAATGGATGGATGTTGATAGAGAGTCGGCTTACAGTGTGTTGAATAGATTGCTTTGGGAAAGTAAATCTGCTGTGTGTGACCACTTCATATGAAAAAGCTCATTGATTTTTATGGTATGCAGAATCGAAACATGTTTTACACATATTTAAGTACTTATTAACCATATTATCTACATTCAGCCACCATATGCTGAACAGACATCACATTTTTCTCATGCATTTAACACCCTCACACACTTGGCCTCCGTGCCGGTGTTGACAGCTACTGCAGAGGGAAGAAAAGCTCAGTTCATGGCTGCTCTAACTCCCAGATTTCCCCCTCTGCAGCTGCCCAAATCCTCTGTCTCCTCTGTGCAGCTCTGTTTACTTTACTGTGTGGAAGTCTGGTCATTCAGTGACATATTGAATCATCAGCATTACTGGGTAAATACTATATGTAGTTTATTATGGTGATTATTATTACGATTATTATTAATAGTCATGGTGAATTTTTTGTAAAAGTGGTAGCAGCAGCAGTGGCAGTATCTGCAGCAGCTGTTTGTGCTGTTAAGGGAGTCATTGGTGTTACTTTAACTTAATTTAACATTGTTTGTTATTGAAGTTCTTGTGCCCATCTCCTCTAATATTAGCAAAACTGCTTTTTCAATGATAAACTTTTTAAATCACTGCTGAGTCTACTTTTGATAGAATTTATCATTTCATTCTTTCAAGTAAAACTACATCAAAAACACTCATTATGCAAAATATACCTGTCAAAGTTTAGTATGACTCTTGATGCTAAATCTTTTAGCAGCATATAAATGCTGCAGCTGTTTTGAGTTGAGCGATTTTGTATTATCTTATATAATTTATGGTATAATCTTAGGTAGTTTAATCATCAAGGATGCATTATATTTTATAGATCAAAGTCTTCATCAAAGATCAGGTGATCAAAGTTATGATAACAGTCAAAAAAAATCCTGATGTGAAAAGCTGTGTATACTCGACCTGCTTTAATCTCAGCAGTCACTGTATTATTAGTTTTTATTCCGTTTTTGCCAGGCTTGCAATGCACAATAATGTCCGCTAGGTGGTACTAACATCTCGTCTTCTCAATCATTCCACATTCTTTATGAACGCATGTACAATGTTTTGCCTCCTTCAGGCGACTCATTACATTTTCGGATATGAACCCTGGTTGGTTATTATGGAACAATGACAGGTTTGACTCCGTATAAATACAGTATGACTGAACGACGAGTCACTGGAAAGAATCAGGGATAATTATGTTACCGCACGCCAAACACCGCAGAGCCGATGGGCCTAAATCTGTCAATGGAGACTGTAAAAGGTGTAAAAACCCCGTGAATCTAGTCAGTCCATGTTGAAATAATTCATGCAGGACATAAAACACGTCCAAATAGAATAGGTTAGGTAAAAAATAGTAGCTTAAACGCTGAATTAAGGTAAATATAACAAAATATTCTAATAGTAAGTTCGTGTTGAATCCGTTTTTATTTTAATTTTGGTTGCAAAGGTGGTCACAAACAAACACACTGTCCAACTGGTTAATTATAAAAACTTTTTTGTTATTAACTATTGGACGAATTCATGTCTTGCTGCTAAATGCCTTTGTTTGCCGGAAAAGGGGGAACCTGTCACCTCACCTTTATTAATATGCACATTTTAATTTTACGTGTGTTTTTGCTGCTTTTGGTCAAATAATCACCCCTCTGCCTTTTTCCGGTGTAGGCCTAAAATATGTTTCAGTCCCCTTCAGCCACTGAAGTGCAGTAAATGCTTGATGAAGTATTAATTTGATCATTTTTAACGTTATTAAGTACACACTGTTTTTTATTATTAATGTTATTATAATTTCATAGCCTGCTAAACAACAACCTCGTTGGCCTTAAAACCGAAAAAAAAATTCCAACCGATTTGATTTATTGCGTTTAAGTTAAAAAAAAAAAAGTTTTTGTTCTTTTTGTTTTCTTTGTGCAACATTAGTCACTGATGTTGCACAACTAGGACAGCCCTCTTTTTTTTTAATCATCAGGTAAGCATCAGTGCCCGTAAATGGAGAGACAGATCAGCTATCAACAGCCACTTGATACTGAGGAAAGGCAGCAGACAGTCTGCCACTTAAACTCAGCGGTGCGGCCAATTTTATCGGATATTTTTTGTTGGAAATCGCAGTGTGACAGCTTAACATGCGGGCAGCTTTACAGTAATGCTCGTGAAGCTGTAAACAGCACGGTTATGAGTGCACGAGGGCAAAACATTTGAGAAATAACTTCCTTCCTTTTCTAATAAATGCTTGAAATACGCCCATTTTACCTACACTTCAGGTTACGTCTGATTCATGATGAAAATATCAACATAAGGTTTTTTTTTGGCATTTTTAAGGAGAGCACATTTTTTAAGTCATAAAAATATGAGCCTGAGACAAAAGTTTTGGTTTTATATGTTAAATAAAAAAATATTAAATGCAATAGATGGTCAAATTATTAGAGATTTCTCTGGAAAAAATACAGCAATTTACTCTATAGTTTCATTCCGTTCATTGTAGATCCATCAGTTCGTGTAGGGAAAAAAAAACTTCTCAACTCCTAATTTTACATTCATGGCAAACAGGCACAAATAAAGGACTGGAGACCTTAATAATGGTCTCCAGCAATTCACACATATTTATTTCTGCATTTTAGAAGCTTCAAGCCAGGGAGTGAAATCCGGACAGGTTGTTATAGCTACGCAATCCACAGGGGTTCCGATGTCTATTTAAAACCCCTCAGACCCTCCCTCTCTCCTTTAAACAACATTATATATCACACACACAGCATGCTAATGCGACCAATTCTCAATGAGCACTAAAACTCATCTTAAAATTAGCTCATTCTGGTGTCTCAGTTCAAACTGCCTGACTAGGCAACAGAGGGAACATATCATCAGAATTCCCCCTTTGGCAATACCTGCTGATTGGGTCCTAAAAAAGCAAGCAGCTTTTAACTTTTAATATTTGGCTCCCGAGTTCTGCCACGAGTAGTCGCGAAAGACAGAGTCTGCCACAGGTTTTCTTTTTTTCTTTTTTTTTTTTTTTTTTAGGTGACAGAAATAAAAATCCATCAGAGCTGATTCGGGCTTTTTTCTCTTCAGTTTAATTCTCAGTGCGCGTATGAGCGCGCATGTAGGCTTTCTACAGGAGAAGGTTTGCGAAACTTTAAGGATGATATACCTTGGATGTTTCCTGTTGTTCTGTGGGCTTACGCATGTCATGGCAAGTTATCCTATCTGGTGGTAAGTTTTTATTCTCATTATATCCCGAACACATTCCGTCCTGATTTTTTTTTATCTGTAAATGTTGAGAAGTGATCAATGATTTGCTTCTCTGACTGTTCGGTTGTTATTTCGTTTTGTGGCAACAGCGAGACGTTTGTGTGCACCGATGGTAAAGTTGATTCAGCGTGATTTGGAGACTTTTGACAGGAGTTTTAACTAACTAAGGTGCAAAAGATGGACTGACAAATAGACGAGCATAATTTTAATGAGAGAAAAACGTGAGTAAATGACGCTTTTAGATCGATTGATTGTGTAAGTGGAGCAGAAACGAAAACCATCATTTTTAATTAAATTCCACGTGACATTTGCAGCATAAACGATGCAATTTGACTCAGAGCAATTTACACATTCACAGTGCAGCAGGTGCAAAGTTTGTGTGCTTGCAAGTGTGTATGTGTACGTCTGTGTGTGTGCGCGCGCGTATGTGTGTGCGCCAGAGCGCTCGTGTGTGCGTTTGAGTGTGTGTGTATTGGGGGTCAAAGTGGCACAGAACAAGTAGGTGATGAAATCTTGCACAGGATTCAGCCTTATTGTTTTGTGCAAACTGATATTATGCATTTTTAAGCGTAATTTACATTTGTGTTCGTATTGAGAGGAAAAATAAAAGCAACATTTGAGTTTTTTAACAAACTTGGAACACTTCTTTTACTTTTAACTAAGCATAACTGAAGGCTTAATAACGAAATTCGTCACAGTTCAATGTTTGGTAGCAACATTAGCTTTAGTGAAACTGATATCTTAGTCCATAATTAATTACATTAACGTATCCTCACTTTCCTGATGTCCTCATAATCAAACACTTGAGAAATCACTCTGAGGATTTCAGCTTTTGACACAAAACTGTCAGTAATTGTATTTCTCTTTAATCACATAAAAAGCACAGGGTCACTGCAGAGCAGGCATTAATGAGATTTATAAATTTATGGTGTGGCAGCTAATTATTCTTCATATTTAAAAAAAAACTGAGAAGAGACTTTATTTTCAACATTTTTCCACATCATTTTTTGGATGAATGGGCTTTCTCATGTACACAATCACAAATGCCTTTTTAATGCTGCACAAACAAATCATGTCTATTTTTCTAATAACTCCTTTTATATTTTGGGTTGCTTGGATATTAGGTGTACCCTAATCTACTTCCCTTAATGGGTCCCCTGGTGGTAATACTGATGAGAAACTAATTACATGCACAGCTGGAAGGAAATCCTGATATAACCGTGGGCCCTCCAGACTGAGGACAAAAACTGACCCAAATCAGGACACTTTTTCCACGGTTCTTCTCTCATAGTTCTGTGTTTTATTGTCAGATATGAGCATGTTTTAAGTTTTTTTTGTTGGTTGTCAGTATGTGCAGTGCCATGTTTTAGCTCTGCTGAATGACACACTCATTCACACTTTGAATTTGAATCTCTGTATCTCGTTTCATTTCAATCTTGTTTCTTTTCTTCTTTTTCTGTGGAGCCAGTAAAATGACTGACACAATGGAAGGCAGGTTTCCATCCTGTCATAACAAAATCCCAACAGATTTATGTATCAATGGTTTGATGTTGGAGGGTGGGTCAGGTCAGATCGAGTGTAGCTGCAGAAGCACAAGAGAGGCAAGTAAACATAACGGGAGAAAGTTTGCCCTTTCACTCCTGCAAATCCTAAAAAATCTCCAACTGCAGAAGTAGCTCATGAAGGCACCTTGAGTCGAACATTCTTGACGTAATACTTTTCTCTTGCAAGACTATTGATGTATTTTGTGTTTCATGGCAACTCATCCTAAGTCAAATAATGTGTTTCCTTTTGGATTGCGCTCAATACGCCTGCATTGTCTCTCCCTTTTCAAACAGCACGTCAGTTATCTGGGAGCCATTATCACTTCTGACAAAAACAACCTGTGATGTTTTTGCTGACAGTTTGCACTGATTTTGTCTTCAAATGGCGATCAGAGCAACGTCACGCTCAACCTCTGTGCAGCAGTGGTCTGTGGGGATAAGGGATATGCACTAAGACAGGTTCATGTCTGTCTCCTCTCGACCTGCCATGACATAGCCTGGCTGCACCCGCCACCCCGCCACCCCCTTTCCTAGTCCACCCCACCTTAGAAGATAAATACCTGGAGGTGAAAGCTTGCCGCACATTCCTTTTCCCAAACATATTCTCTTGATGTCAAAGTCGGCTCCAAGGCCCCAGGGCCCACGAGTAAAGTGGTAATTCTAAGGTACCCTGCTTGGGCTTGCTGAAATATGCATTAAACCTGCGCTGGATACACTTAGACGAGAGGGGGAGAGTCTACTGAGACAAAAATTGAATGTTATATATGCTTTGTTTAAGTATTTATTTTTGATTGTTTTCACTTAAGTGTTTTTGATGACATAAACCTTAACAGCATTTTGTAAAAATAGTGAATCCTCTGCTTCTTTATCAATATCAACTTCACTACAGTTGTTGATTTCAAAGTAGGAATTAGAAGAAATTTCAACATGAGTCCTCGATTGATGCTTGAGATTTATGTGTTAATATTTATTAGAGCAGATAATGCAATAGCTCTTTTACAAAAATCATAAATCATCCCTGGTGGAACTTGCCCTGCCTCCTCTTTTAGGCCATTTCCTAACACAGGAAGAGGTCGCATGGATTACTCAGCCTCATGGAGACAGACACAGAGACATGCATGAGTGGAGCAACTAAAGCACATTGACTCACTACAGTTTTATGTGACTCGTTCAGGAAGATGACCTGGTAGAAATGCATGAAAAAACAACCTCGCAGGTGTAGCCCTAATGAGAGTTTAAGCTTATTACAGAGTCTGGCCAAGAGTGAACTCCTGTGATTTTGGAGACACAAATGAAATGACACATTCAGAGTTTTTCAACCTGTATTCCTGCATTAATAAGAGCTTATGTGATATTTACTCTGCTCTGTTTTCTGCCTTTGAGATACATTTGGTGCTTATTTACTAATGTAAAAATGTTTTTCACCAATGGAGTTGATGAAAATGCCATGGACACTTCAGATAGGAGGCAGAGGAGGTTTAGGACCAGACTGACAGGAGACTACTGCTCATAAAAAATGCAGATAATGAGTGATAAACTGTTGGAAGTGGTTTTCTTTGCATTTCAGCTCTGTGTGTTTTGCATGTTAACCAAAAGTCTGCACTAGTTTAGGATGTGGACTCAGGTTCCTGCTGGGAACGATGTGCTTCAGGGTATGTGGACTGACAAGGGCCAAAGAGAGGTCAGCTTGTAATAGGAGTGCCCTTGTTTACTGATGGATGTTGCAAACCAACTGTGACAAAATGTGACTTCCTCTGAAGTCATTTTCAAATTGCCATTACTTGCTTACAAGATGTGTTGTTTATTATTTACTCAAGTGGTCTAGACTGTGTAGAAAGTTAGAACTAGTCAGACGCATAATAATAATTTATAATAATTTTGACTTTTGCTCAGGGGAAAAATAGCATTGGTTGACCCATCAGATTATCTGATGTCTAATTCACACTTTGACCTCAAAGACAACATTAGGGCATAAGATTGAATTGAAAGCCAAAAACGTAATTGAGGTATTCAAGGTCAAAATGTTTTGCTGCCAGTCAGGGCTCATTCGGCTGAAGAGACCTTTTCTTGAGCTGTGAGCTTTTAAAGAAAGCAGCCTGAGGCCAGTGTCAGGAGTTTGGGTAATCTTGTTGTGATCAGCGATTAGTCCTTGAACAACAGTGAACAGGTCAGTGGATAGTGAGCTAAATGAGCAGCAAAAGACTGCACACCTGCGCTGGCTCTGCCTTTGTGCAAAAGCTACAGTGGCTGTTATCAAACCTATATCATTCAGGGGAGGATCAGCAGATCACTTCTGCCAGTGTTGAGTCTTCAGTAGACAGTTAAGGTGAAATGAAGCCTGGTCTCGATTGCCAACAAGCTACTTTGTAGCTACTTTGCAGAACATTTGCCAAAGATAATAGGAACTCTGTCATTAAGTAGTCAAGTTGTCTAAATATTGATTTTGGTGGCATTTTCAATCAAAACTGCCAGCTTGGGTCAGAAGGTCATGCATTTAAAGAATAAATGCATTTGACTATCCAAACTGTATAAATGCTCACACAACATTTATGTGTCAGTCAATAAAGAGCTTAACATGCTAATCAAACCAAACCCATACTCAATCTGCAACAAGTTTGAGCCAAAAAGGCTTTCAGTGACACTGAATTGCCTACAGATAGACTGGCAAATGGACATGTACACGCACACTGCCTCAAAATTTTTCTTAAAATTGTGTTAATTACATACTGCACAATGATACAATGGGTATCTCATTTCTATGATTACTAGTTACTAAAAGTCCTAATTGAGAGGACACGGAACATAAAGACAGAAAGGCAGAAAGAAAACAATAAAGGGAGCGAGACACAGAGATGTAATCAGTGAACCAAGTTTGCACTTGTTGTATCCCAGAAGACCTTCCTCAAAGGGAAAAGGAGGGGGGGTTGGGTTCTGTGTTACACTTAATACACTCTGAAGTTTCAGTGTGGGGTTTGCACTCTTATTACCCTAAGCTGAAGGCTTGTTAAGTGTGCGGACAGTTAATAACAAGGTGTAGTTTTCCAAGTTGTCAGCTTAAGGTCTATGAAGACCTCTGGATGCAGTGTGGACTTTCATCTTAGACAGAAACATTGCCTGATTCTGTGGTAGCAGGGCTACAATTTCAATACACACAAAGGCCAGGTGTCTGCAGGGAGGGTAGTTGAGGGGATAAAGGATGGACGCCTAATGGTAGCATCTGATACAGCAAATAAACACAGACAATCAAACACACTCAGACGTAAAATTACACCAAACCTGGTGAAGGAAATTAGTCCCCCACTTGAGTGGTGTTAAATCAGTAAATAAAGACACAGGCAGGTAGATAAGATGCAATCATGTTTGACTTCCCCTTCTCCTTCTAGGTCTCTAGCGGTGGGCCATCAGTACTCATCGCTGGGTACGCAACCTATCCTCTGTGGCAGCATCCCGGGTCTGGTGCCCAAGCAGCTGCGTTTCTGCAGGAACTATGTGGAAATCATGCCCAGTGTGGCAGAGGGGGTAAAGATCGGCATCCAGGAGTGTCAGCACCAGTTCAGAGGCCGACGCTGGAACTGCACCACGGTCAACGACAATCTGGCCATCTTTGGGCCAGTGTTAGATAAAGGTAATGCTGCAAAACAAACACCATAATGTGAATCTTAATAAGTTGCGCAGTGTGCTCAGTTTAGGGGCAAGTCTAACTGTGTTCTTTGATTAGACATATTCTAGATTAGAGCAGTAACATAATGAAACCCTCTAAAGTGTTGGTGAAAGTGGAGTAATCGTAGGCTAAAGCTGTTTAATTACGACTAAGGTTTGATTATCCTAATTCCAGAGTCTTTCTCTTTCCTTTTTTAAAGATCGATAGAGACTACCTCCTGCTGCTGGTCCGAGCAGTTATTTCTTTTGCAGGCACAGAGAATATGTGCTAGCCGGTTGTTGCCTGTAGTCTTTGCAATGTGTGCAAGAGCAACTTTTAAACACAGGCAACTTGAGGTGACGCAACAGTTGGTCTGTGTTGTCAGCCCATGTTGTTATTCTTTCATGCAAAGAATTTTTACAATGTATTCCATGCACAAGATTCCTATTTTAAAATGAAACCATCCTTGTTTATGTGATTTATTTGGGATTGGCAGTCAAGTCAGAGCCATTAATCAAATTCACCTTTCCGAACTTCAACCAGCTTCTTAAATACAAAACCAGTGGCATGATGGCATTTCCAATGGTGCCGCTTGCCCACAAGCAGATCATGATTTAATTATCTAAATAAGAGGTTGTCAAAAATCTACATTATCAGCAAATATATGACAATATGACAGCAAACCAAATATTTTACCAAAAAAATAACTAATGAATATGATGTATGAAATATATGAAATATGAATAGGCATATTTCTGACATCTAAGATCTAGTTTTATGTAAAGACAGTTTTTGCAAAAAAGTATAATGCTTTCAGAGACTGTATATTCCACAAGCAATGTTTTTATTTTGGTGAGGCAGCCTGACTCCACATTATGTTTCTATGGTTATGGAGGTAACCATCCACCTAAATCCTGAGAAGGTCTTACTTAATTCAAGCTGCAAAATGAAGATGACTTATTGGATCTCTATGCTGATTAAATCTTCCATCAAAGATTCTGTGTTCTCTCTCTGTCTTATTTTTGCATTAGAAAAGCTGCACTCCCTGTGTGCATCATCCATTATGCTCATTGAAATCCTTGTTTAAATAGACTGCAGATTGAACAAGCTCTGAACAGCCAGTATGCATGAAATAATGTAAACAATTAAGACAAGTGAGTTCTGTCTTGTTGAAGTTTTCTTTAGGAGGGAATTCCCTACGATTGTTTTGCTTTACGGTCTTCTGAAGTGTCTTACACAAGATTGTAATTTGAGTTATGGAGTTTTCCAAAATACATTTTTTCCCATTAGATTCTGTGATGATGCATTGTGACTTTTAGGCATTTGTCAATTCTGGTGTAATCATAGGCTCAGACTGCAGAAATCCCCACTGTACAATGCACAATTTGAAGAGGGAAAAAAAGCACAATGCCAAGAGAGAAGATCATTTATAAATCCATATTTTGTTGTGCTCAGGAGTTGTGCACTTTGTTTAAGGTAGAAATTATCCAAGCACTTGAATGTTATGCATCTTAAAGAAACAGTAGAAATTTTGCTCAGAGTTAGATGAGAACAGCGATATCTCTCTCAAATCTGTAGGTTAGCTTAATACAAGGCTGCAGTTAGCAGCTTGTTAGCTTAGCATTTGTTGTTGTTAACACTTTGGTTTTGTACGGATTAAACCATTTAGGCCTGATGTGTTAATAAGAGAGCGTCAGAGGTGCTGGTAGGCAAATTTTGTTACCTTCAGAAAAAGACAGTTGTTTTCCTTTGTTTGCAGTTGTTATGCTAAGCTAAATCCATAGCTACTGGTAGAAACATCATATTTAATAGACAGATACAAGATTCTTAACAATCATTTCACATAACTCTTGGAAATAAAGCAGATGAGTGTATTTCACAAAATATAAAAAGTATTGCTGTAACGCTTTCAATGATTAAAGCGTATATATTTTTTTAAAGCGAAGTGTTCAAAAAGGTCTTTTCTGCGCTCTTCACTTTTTGCTAACTTCAATATGAGTTACGGCATTAAAAATTAAAAAAACAGATGAAACACATTGGGGTTTGAGAGTCAGGGATCTAAACCTGTCACCTAGTTTACATAAGATTGATGCAAACACAAGGGGCTGGAGGTTAGTCGGGGCAATTCCTTTTAATAAACTCCTGAGCCAGTTGTTGAAGGGGCTTGAGCGCAAGTAGGTGGCTAACGATAGGGGTTCTCAATCCGAGTCCCATTGTGGTGCAAAATGCCACCACATCTCTCCTGTTGCCTCCCCTCACAGGCCTTAAGTGCAGGGGAACTGAGTGGAAAGAGGAGGCAGCTACTGGGATTTAGTGAATCATTTTGATTGGATTAAGGTCACTGAGGCCCTTAATAATGTGAGAGGTCAAAGTGGCTGGATTAAGTGCCTTTGTCAGAGGCCAAGAAGAGTGACTCAGGGGCTCACAGGCCTTTGATAGGGCTTAGTAGGAGAGGGCTTCCATTTCATTGGATTTGATTGATGCTGGTGTTTGTCTGTGCAACAGGGCCATTGTCCTCGTTGGTGTCTGTTTGTCTGCGATTCAGACTGTTGTGTGTTGGTTTCCTCCTGCCTTTTTTGGGGGGCTAAAGCTTAAATAAAGAGGAGGTGCTTTTATGTGCTTCAGAGGCACAGAGGCTCAGTTCCTATCAGTGAGCACATCACTACCCATGTCTTCCTCACCTTCACTGAGGGCTTTAGAAGTTTGTTTAACAGAGGCTGAGTAAGCAGAGCCCTCGAAGAATGAAAGACATGGACCGTTACAGAGAAAAGGCAATTCTGTCAATTGAGTTGAGGCTACAGTAAAAAAAAAAAATAGAGGACTGAAAGGAAAACATTTCACAGTTTCTGCTTGGGCAAAAAGGTTTTAATCACTTACACGACTTCCTTTCAAATACATATGAATAAACTTGCTCATGTCAAATGTGATCGTACGCTGGCATGACCACACACAAACATCCATCCATCTAAACGCAGTGTCACGCAAGCTCATGTACAAACACACAACAGAGCTGAGTTACTCCTGCTTTTTAAACACACACATCATTCGTTTATGTGCATGTTCTCTCTCCTTTACACATGGCCTGATCCTCTCTCTGTGTTTCTCCCTCCCTCGCTCCACACCCCGATTCACAAGCCCTACCTTCAGGCTATGTCTGCGTCAGCACTCATTAATTTACATTAACTAAAGTGTCAAAACATGCACTGCTGGAATCTGCCTGTGATGAAAGGTAATAGAAAGCTGCGCAGGTGTTCTTCTTAGTCCGAGGAGCTGATCCCAGAGCTGTTTCGGCATTCTTGGTATTTACAGAACACCTATCTTCTATATGGGTATAATCAGACTCCAGTTTGTGAGTCATATGATAGAATTATTGAGGGCAACCTTTGCCACAAAGAGTGGACAGTCACAGTTTCACAGGTGTTACCACCCACACAGGTATAGACATGCACCGTCACTATTCTACTAGAAACCATTAAATTCAAATGAGGTTGGGAAATTCCTATTACGTAATATGTAAAGCATGTGGATGGGACTGCAAAGATTCATATGTTGCAGCTCTGATTTATCTAACCTTCGTTCCCTGTAGGTAGCCCCTCTTTGCTTGAACCCTATATGCCAGGAAATCCACCTAATAAATGAACTTAAATCATCAAGTCCCATCTAAACTAACTGGGAAAAGGTTAAGGGGATGTGGGTTACGACCTGTGACCTGAGGATGAGAAAGTGTAACTATTTAGGATGAGCTAAGAGGTCTCTGCTTTTCATGAGACGTATGTCTCTCCATGCTGGGGGAGGGAAACTAGCGCACCAGTATATCATTAACTCTGGGCAAGAAAGAAAGAAGGGGTGTGGTAAATGGAGTTGATGGGGGGACCTTAGCCCCACTCCCTGCTGGGCACTGCTCAGAGCACAATATCTTCGCAACCATGAGATTAAGCAGGAGAAAAAGTGCTTTTCCCCATTCACACGCCCTTTAGATTGTTTTATTAAACCATTTGAATAGGGATTTCCCCGTCTGCCGACAAGCGGGGTCCAGCCAATGCATAGTTCTCTGTTGCTATGACTTAACTTGGTCCCCACTAATCACTGGCCAGGGCAAATTTCATATAAAATATCTGGGGCCATTGTGGGACTAACACAGCGTGACAGTGGCAGCACAATAGGGGATTCAACCCCCCAGCAGGTTGTAGGGACCACTTGGCCTGCCAGGGTCTGGCAAAGTTTGGCGGAGGACTATTGTCAGTAAAAGTGTCCTGAAATACCATAAATTGATCGTAAAATCAGGAGAAGCTGAGCAACTAATGTAAGAACTGGTGTTTCCAGGTGAAGTAAATGCCATTACAGGTGTATGCAGAATGTTTTATGAAGCACCTGGCTTGTTACCTAAATATAATTGTATGTGATGAAAACAATTTTTGATGGAAGCCTAGAAATTCTGAACAATATTTAAAAATTATATATTTTTTAAATAAATATATATCTTACATTAAAACTTTTGTTAGTCTTTTGTTACAAAGTTCAGGTGTCTTAACCACATACTTAGTTTAAAATATGTCTTAAAATGGACAGCGTGGTGTTTAAGGCGTATTTAGAAACAATAGTGAGGTAAGTCATAGTCTCTCTAATTTTTGGAAATTAGGGTCATTATCAAAGAGTGTGGGTTGGTACAAGAAGTCTGTAACCATAGAAACTGATTGATTTTTTTTTTCTCAGTCAGCCCGTCAACTCACACACAGAGACACCAGGACATATTTAATTTGCCCCGCTCCTTCCCCTTTGCTCATATTATTCCGAGATAATCCTCTTTTCCTCTCCCATTTGAACTCCTCCTCCCCTTTATGCTCGACAGCATCGGTGGCACTCACCCATAAGGTTACGCTTTTAAAGGAGTTCCCCTGGTTTCTGTTTCGGGTCCACATTTTTTTCAACATTTCGTTAATGTAGATCGACATTATGTGACAAATTAAATGCTATGCCTATGCAGATGAGAGTTTTGTACAGTACAGCGGACGAGAATCTAACCAAACTGACTACAAATTATGCACTGTAGTTGTTTATATTTTTATCCAAAGTGAAATTTAGTTACAGAGTCCTTGAACAGTCCTTGAATGGAATCCAAGTTATGAATATCCTGACTTTTTGACTGATCGACATTTTGGACACACACTTTAACTCACCCATAGCTTAAAAAGTTAAAATGAATTAATCACTGTAGACAGTTTCCTCATACGGTGATCTTGAATGCAAAGAAACTAATACAACATCAAGGTGACATGTTTTGTTTTGGATGCAGTAAGAGTGCAGGTTTGGATGTTTTGTGAACATTTCTAACCTTGTGCGTACACAATAGAAGCATGCAGTGGGTGGTGGAGGATGCCAGTAGACCTTTTCTCTTGCATCATTGTTTCTAATGCCCTTTAGTCCTCAAACTGGTTGGAACCTGCTGTAAGGGAGGAGCTCTTACTCCCTTTAGCTTTATTCTCCTCCCTTCTCTTTTTTCTTTCTATCCCTCTGTCGTTCTTGTTCTTCAGACAGAAGCATGCACATACACAATCCCAAATTTCACTATTGATCTTTAACCCTCTCTGCCCAGTTCTTTACTCTCTGTCTGTTCATGTCATATTTACACCTGCGTTTCCACTCTTTTTATCTCTCTGGCTGTTTTTCTGACAAGACCGTACAAGAACATATATTCAAGGCAACCACTTTATCACAATAAGGTTTCTAAATGTTGAGGTGCAGTTCAGGAATCAGGACTACAGATCTGGACACTACAGTCCCATCTCCTTGTTGTGTCTCTGATTTGCCCCCGCAGTGTGAGGCAGTTTCCTAACCTTTCAAAAGCTTAATTGAGTCTCTAAATTATAGGCCTGTCAGGCTCCTCTCTTCCTTTCATTTCTGTGGAAGATCCTGATCCCTCTGAGTCATCAGTTAGCTATGTCAGACAGAGGCACAGAGGCCTTACTAGCCTTATTTAGAGACAAGACGATTGATGTCTGGGCTAAATGAACCCACACACTGGTACATGTATATACCTAAATATATGTAACCTACAACACTCATGGACTCTAAAGCATGCATAGTTTGTTTGATGTTGGCTTGAATTGAGCAATATTTCCTTATGCAATCGTACAAGACCAAACACACACACACAGATATCTGTCTAAACAGGTGGTGACCTACATTCTCTAGCAATTGTAGCTTTAACTTCAGTGTAAATTTATTCCTGAAAATAATCATTAGCATCAGAAAGTCATTACTCATGTAAACACTTCATGGTTATTTAATTCTGCAGAGGTGTTTTCCAGCAGGATGTTGCTTCCATGTATTTTTTCCAGCACTTTATTTCTAATAGATATGTGAATTTCTCTTTCCAGCCACCCGTGAATCAGCATTTGTTCATGCCATTGCCTCGGCGGGAGTTGCTTTTGCAGTGACCCGTGCCTGCGCTGAGGGTTCAGCCACCATCTGTGGATGTGACACACGCCACAAGGGCCCCCCTGGTGAGGGGTGGAAATGGGGTGGCTGCAGTGAGGACGTGGAGTTTGGGAGCATGGTGTCGCGGGAGTTTGCTGATGCAAGGGAGAATCGCCCTGATGCACGCTCAGCCATGAACCGCCATAACAATGAGGCAGGGAGAATGGTGGGTTTTCTAAGAGGTCTGACGATTGTGTTTAAACAGTTTTCTGCTTTCAGATGTTTGATTAACATTTTGTTCTTTACATCCTTAGTCCCTCAATGACAACATGTTCCTGAAGTGTAAGTGCCATGGCCTCTCGGGCAGCTGTGAGGTCAAGACATGCTGGTGGTCTCAGCCTGACTTCCGAGTTATTGGTGACTACATGAAGGATAAGTATGACAGCGCCTCAGAGATGGTGGTGGAGAAACACAAGGAGTCTCGCGGATGGGTGGAGACCCTGAGGCCCAAATACAACTACTTCAAACCCCCAACGGAGCGAGACCTGGTTTATTATGAGAGCTCACCCAACTTCTGTGACCCAAATCCCCAGACCGGCTCCTTTGGCACCCGTGATCGCATCTGCAACCTGACGTCCCATGGCATAGACGGATGTGACCTTCTCTGCTGCGGCAGAGGCCACAACACCAGGACTGAGAAGAGAAAGGAGAAGTGCCACTGCATTTTCCACTGGTGCTGCTACGTCAGCTGTCAGGAGTGTGTGAGAGTCTACGATGTGCACACTTGCAAATAAAGACGTCTGGTTCTTGTCTTTTTCTCACCAAAATTTTAAGACTTCAGTAGGCAGAAGTACAAATACAGCAACTTATCTGCAAGACATGAGAGACTGTAAGGCTAGGTGACCTGTCCATGGCCTCCAGTGGCAGATGTAACAGCCTCGTGTCTTGTGCTGTGATGTGACACAGAGCTAATCTCTGCCCCAATCGACTGAAATGGTTGAGTTGTAGATGTTGACGTCACAAAGTATCATCTACACGAACTGTGATGACGGCGATGATGACAACAATGTTGATATCTCTAGCAATGACAAAAGAGTTTTCACATACTGACGTAGGATTGGAGAACTGTCACCTAATTGACAAACACCATATTGGTGATTTTTTTTTTTCCTGTGTTCCATGTAGTTACTTTTCTTGAGAATAATAGAGCACTGTCAATGCTTTCAAGTCTATGGGGCAAACAACGAACATGTCACAGTTTCTCAGACATTTAATAATCATTTGTTTTTGCCACAAAAAGATCTGAGCAATTAACATGATCAGACACTCAACAGCATGCATTCTCCTCCTCAACATTTTAAGTATGTATGTGTATATCTGCAAACTAACATTATCGTTGTGTGAATGAGTGTTCTTTTATAGTGTTAATATGTTACTGATGTTTGGGTAAGAATGCACTTGCACCTGAGTGAATGTAGTTATAATGCTGCAATGTGTTTACATGTTCTCAAATTGTTAAGCTAACAAGCTAATATCTGCTTTAAATGACTAATCTAGAGAGTAGACATGAGCCACGTCAACTGAACATTCGGCAAAACAAGATTATTTTTTTCTGAAACACCTGAAAACCCTGGAAGCTTTTTTTCTCAAGAGTAACAATGCTTTGAACAACATCGAGAGTTATGACCAAAGACGAGAGAAAAGAAAAACCCCTGTGAGTCTGCGGTGGTCAGAGAGCTGCAAACGAATCTGAAAGGTCAGCACTTGTGTTCTGTTGAGAAATATGAAGCATGTTCTCCTTGTTTTTATCAGTATTAGCAATGTCTCATGTGACTGGCTGTGGGGAAAGTTGTTATTTATAAAAAAAGGGATATTTCCACTTTATTTTTGTTTCATTTACACATTTTTAATATTCATTTATTTCAATATTTGATAAAATAAAGGTAAATTCTGTACACCCTTGTGAAATAAAACAAATGGAAAACAAGCCGCAAACTAAGCTGTATCATATAAGCTCTGTATAATGCAGAATAATTTGCAGTTATAGTAAAATAATGACCAAAACCTGTGCATGTGATGACTCTCAGCTGTGGCTTCTTGTTCCCCAAACTAAACAACAAGCAGCATCACTGAAACTATCAATACTTCCCTTATTTTAATGCTGCTAAGTAAAGATAATGTTTGTGTTTGTGTGTGTGTGGGTGTTTGTTTGTCTGTGTGTGTGTTTAGGTCCTTACACACAGTATGTCTTTGTCTATTTGTGTTATATTCTTGCATGTATTGAATTCTTTCTGTGAAAGAAATCCAGTGCCGGTATATATATATAGTTTGGAAAAAATGTGAAGTTTTAACTAATTCTTGCTTACAGTAATTTCCATTTTAACCAAATAGACCAAAATAGAGTTTATGTTATTTTAGTTGCCTGCTTTTTTGTCGTTTTTTTTTGTTTGTTTTTTTAATAGTCATGCTAAACATCAGGGCAAAAACGATTCATGTTGCTCTCCCTTTAATTTGCGAAGTATCACAACAGAGTATTTATTTATTTGGAAAGTGAAAAACTACTGAAAACTGAGACAAAGCATCTAAACAGGGAACATAATGTTTATGAAAAAGTGCATGTGCCATTTTCACTGATAACCTTGATGATGCAGAGGTGTGTAAAGTCACTGATGAATTATTGTTTACAGCCAGTGTAATGCTGCGTCTCAGGCACATATAGTTCTCAGATTTGAATCAAAACTGCCCAACCATGCTGACTCTTCACCCAGACTGAAAATATTAATGCCCAGCCATAACCAGATTCACATGTTTAGTTGTTCTGTTTCCTTTCATTTATCACTGTACACTGTATATGTGATCGACTGCTTGTGTGGACAATTTGCTTATGTTCTAATTTTTTTGTTAAGTCTTTAAATCCAAAGTTTTGTACAAACTAGTTCTTGCGTTTTTATGGATTTCTAAAATTGGATGTTTTTTTATATTATTTATTTTGTGCTATGTACATATTAGTAAGTAAAAGTATATATTTGCAGAAACACATTTTTTTTGAAGCAGTGTTGTGACTCGTAACACTGTAGCCTCTTTACCTCATCTCTGTTTTTCCACTGACTGCACACAGGTATCGTTTGTCCTGCTGCCTGTAGTAGATTTCTAAAGTTAACTCTGTAACACCAAAATAAAGCAACATAAACAACCAAACTGTTGTTCTATTATCTGTGACTGATCTTTAACATGCAAAACATTCATTAGATTTTTGTGAATGGTAAGTGCCAACACACTGATACTAAAAAGCTAAAAATGGTTAGTGCCTAGTGCCTGCTAGTGCCTATTGACCTCTGACCTCTGCAGCTTTGAGGAGAGGCTCATGAAATAAGCATAATTATATTTATAAGACTTGTGTGTATAAATGTAGCTTTTGAATCTGGATGGTCACACAATTTAAAATAAGTTACTTTATCCTGGAACTTTAAATTCCTTAGACACCCTTAAAGAGACGGGCGACAGGAAGTGATGTCTTTAAGTTTCGATTAGCTAGAAGAACCTGTTTTGTTAAAATCTGCAAAATAGATGGTATAAATGAAAAAAGGAAAGAAGAACACACAGGAAAGTTAAATAGTTTTAGAAACAGCTCTAATAGCAAAGTCTACACTCTATCAAAGGGGACACAGATTTGAGAATATATTCTTTTCTATCTTTGTGCTGAGGGCCATCTGTTGAAATGGAGTGACACTGGTCAAAACCAGCTTTGGAGGGGTGTAAAGTCATGTTTAAGATGTTTGGGGATGGTAAGTTGTGGAGGATCTGACAGATCAACTCACTGAAACTAGAGAAAACACCTTCAAATACACAAAACACAACTAGGCACAGAAACCTTTAAAGTAGCACAGAGGACAGCAGAAACTGTTTCTGCAAAGTTTCAACTTTAATTTAAAGCACACTGGAGCGCAGAAATGTGATCGGATTACATATGAGAGCAAAAACAAGATAAATATCAACCTGTAAGTTGAGATGTTCACAAGCTAAAGTCCAAGCAAACACTTCAGTTTTGATGGAAACTTGAGTTAAGTCAGGTGGGCAAACTCCAACTAAATATTGTGTAGTTTAACTCAAGATTTTTCAAAGGCACTTAAGCTTCCAAAAACTTTGCCGGAGTATCATATCAAGACAGCATTTTGTTTTGATTGCAGCTTAAAAGGACACAATCCATCGCTAAAGTTTGAAACATTTCATATAAGGGCAAGTAAAAATAGCCTTTTGAATATGGCCCAGCAAGTGAGAAAAACACATTAACACTAAATGCTGCTATCTTTTTTTCTTTTGCATATGATCGAGCAGCTAAGCATGTTGCTGGCACCAAACATATTAATACATAGTTACCATGTTTAATACATAAGGGCAAACAAATTAATTGCAGAAGGTGATGCTTCATTATAAAAACACTACTGCAACCTGTCACAGATAGTATTTGCTTGCAGAATTCCAGTCACACACTTAAAATATGGCCAAGCTGTCAGTCATGAAGACTAATAGATTTAGGCCATAATACCCAAACATGAGCTATGGATTTGTCGTAGGAGGAAACAAGAAGAAAATAAAGCTGGACAAGTAATTTGATTCCTTTGAGAGACGACAGAACCCAGCTGTGCTTTTTGGAGAAACAATAATAACAGAAAAAATCTGTGATGAGAGTTTGGAAGTAGATGAAGCTTTGTTGAAGAGAAAGACCTGATCTCAAGATAGATTAGGAGTTGGAAGTGAATAGAGCCCACCAGTGCTCCGGCTCAGCCGCTGAACCCCAGATAGTCTTTGAGCCCTGTAACAATGTCACCACCAGAGGCCAGGTCTCACTGCTATCTAACCCCATTATCTCACAGAAAGATTGATACACACCCCCTCCAGAGTGAAAGCACCACAAAAAAGTGATACCCCTCCACTATACTCTTTCAAACCATATTTTAAGCCATTTTTCACAGTTTGTCTGACGACTAAACCTCATTACTCGGGTGTATTTATTTTCCCAGACGTACACAAAAAAATGCTATGGCATTTAAACCCAGCTGCATGATGGGAAATGAATAAAGACTCTTAGAACTCCTGAGAGCCAGCCAGGTTCAGGTTTTGTTTAGTGACTGGGAGTCTGTCGGCAGCTCATTCCACACCCTGACCTTTGACACTCTTCACACCATCTGAATGGGAGAAAACAAGTACAGAACATGAAACAGATCACAGGATGAACAGAAACTCCAGCCCTGCAGCAATGCTGTCTTTCTGGCTGAAGGAAATGGGCTTTTCCTTCAGCAAGACCTACCTAGCAGCTTTGTCACCCAAGTGAGATGAACATTGTTAGCAGATAGTTGCCAGAGGAGGCTACGGCGGCCCAAGTGATGGAGGCGGCATCCTGACTGTGAGAACTTTGACGCGACCAGACCGCAAGAGGCACCACCCAATAACCATATAAATGGGAGACAATAGGCCTAATTGCAATCAGGGTCCTCTTTTTATTTTATGTCCTAAGTTTCACCCTGACATTCACAAGAGACCGCTGCATGCATTTCAATAAAGCCATGCTGTTATGGGGCAGAGCGGAGCGACATATATACAGTGGAGTGGTGCAAAGGCCCACACTCAAATGACACGATGCAAATACTCCCACAGAAGTCACACTTTGGTTACAGCCAGTTTCCCCTCTGCCTGAGACCTTTTGATGTTTGGTCGAAACTGAAAAAATCACTGGTAACAGACATTAAAGCTGAGATAACCATCGGATGTCCAGTGTGCTCAATGTGATGTGTGATTTGCTTGCAAAGTTTGAAAAATGTTCAAATATTTTATCATCAAAATGTAATGCGAATACTCACTTAAACATGAAGTGTGTTTCACTGTAGTTTTAAAGAATGTGACTCTCAAAGCTCTTCTTGTTCATAGGTCATAACCACCAAAGGTGATGGGCCGAACACTGAGCTACAGAGAGAAGTGCAGTGTGTGGGCATTTCATTATGTAACTGACTTTGAAGCCAGTCTTTTGATGTCTATGTGTTCTTCTGTCAGAAATTAGATCACTCACAAGGATTCAGGACAAGTTTTTAGCACATTTAACACATGAGACCATCTAGACCAGGGGATTATTAAGAGTAAAAAATATACTGGTCATAAGAATATTGCATTAAAAGCTTAGCTGTCTAATATGAGAAACTGATGCATATGATCACTGCATTTGATTTGACTCCCAATGAAATATTGCAAACTAATCCCCTTCGCAGTATTAAAATGACATTTTTTAAGCCTTATAAATCCTGTTTTATTTGGCCTGTAAGTGATGATATTTCTCACTTCTATTTTCTAAATAAACACATCCTGACAGCACTCACACCTTCAGCCAACACCTCAGCCACTAAATCCCAACTTAAGATTCACCAATGTGTTGTTTATCACACTGTTATAATCACTTTTGGAAAAACACTGGACAGCACACATACAAAATAGTCCTCTACAGATAACTCTATGCTCTGACACAAAATGAGCCTTTTTCTAATGGCTGTGTTGAAACATCTTAACATCTGCAGCAATCATGGCGTTATGGTTTCTCTTTTTTACAGCCAGGGAGGGGGGAATGTGCAAAGTATGTCACCCGCCTTGAATGAGGATGATGGGTTATCTGCAAGATTTCTAAAGAGGACAGCCATCATCAGAAGAGATGTGACACCTGTAAAGCAGCCTTATCCCCTTTTGAAGTGCCTGTTTGTATTGTTGAAGCCAACAAAGGAATTTTGCCACCTCTGTACTTACAAGAGAACATTAGTCAAACTGGGGAGATAACAAGGAGGGTAGGGGGTTGATATGGGGGACGCACTAATGCGCTTCACAGTCCACAGGTGTGTGTTTGCATGTGCATGTGTGTGCGTGTGATTTACACACTGACTGTTGACTTTTCAGTTTAAGGAAGAGTCTTTCAGAAGAGCCCTTAGTGTTCAGGTATGCTGTCCTAAGATGTGGTCTGGTAGCGGTGGTGGTAGCAGTGGTCGTAGTAGGGTGTCGAGCCTGGAGGTTGACAAGGGGTCATCTTCCAGATCAATGTGGGTTGAGGTTGTAGAGAGGAGGAGGAGGAGGCAGACATAATCAGTCATTAGTCACCTTTTCACCTCTGTGTAGCTCAAAGCCACTCAGCAGGTAGGATGAGCATGTATGCACTTCCAGAAACAGTCCAACATTCATTTGTCTTTTCTGACGTCTCTGTGGAGGAGTCACAGAGTTTTAATGTTCGTCAGGGGTGGGGAAAAATCAATTCACATCAATATTGTGAATCTTTTTTAACCGTTTCTTTGGCTCTTTAGTTATTTTTTTTTTATTCGTGAATCAGTTATACAAAGGCTTTATCCTTTGTATCAAACTAGCTTTAGACGATTAGCTTGACGCTAACACATGAAGGGTATTACCATTACCATGCTAACATAATTTTTAGACATATATGCTCCGTGAAAATAAACTCATAGCTGCCAACTTCACATCACTAACACCAAATGCTGACCGGTCAGCTCAAAATATCAAAGGTTTTGAGCAAACAGCCACCACATAGAGATCTTGTGTCCAAGAGGAGGATAGCACAAAAATTTGTTATTCTTATAGCATTAAGTTGATGAGCAGGGTTTGTTGAATGTAGCACTTTAGTATTTTTAGTTTGTATATATGTACAGTATGATCTTAATGCTGCTGCAGACTTTGTTTACCCCTATTTAGAAGCAGCTAAGTCAAGGTTTTGAAAGAACAGTTTTTCAAGTTCAGCTTCTCATGTGATGGATGTTTAGTTAAAAGCTCACATATGTGGTTAATGAGTTTGTTGCCTAAGGTAGAAGAGATTACTCTTGTCACATTCAGTTTGTTGATTGATTGATTTTACAGAAAATTTAAGTTAATGGCTCTTGTATTTCTGTTCCAGGTAACTGAAAATTCAAAGTCTATACATACTATTGGCCTTCATGCAATTATTCTCTGCCTCTGTCTCAATGTACACACATCTGTCCTAACTCTAGGCTGTGTATGTTAATTTATTTAACAAAGACAACAACAAACGCCCTACATTTCCCCTTTTTATTCAGTTTTCACTACTGGTTTCTTTGAATCTTTCCATGTAATGGCTTAAAAAACAAACAACTAATGTAAATTTAGAGAGAGAATTTAGTTTAATGAAACAAAACTGATAAATGGTAGGATCAAATATTGACTAAATCTGTGTAATCACAGGGTGGTTTTTATACTCATCCATCTGTTTTATTTCCTTTCAGTGATCAAAAACATCAGCTTGGTGTGGACAGACAGCCAAAAATGAGGAGTGAAAAAAGATGCATGTCCAGATTCATAGTCCACACTGTTGACATGTCCTGAGTGAGTGAAATTGGGTATATCAATTACAAGGTGGCAAGCAGGGGAGAGGAGCGGGGTTATCATTAGCAAGGACTGGCGCTGGCCTCTGGTAGTTCCAGTAATTACCTCACAAAGGGTGGTGCTTGCCTTCCCACTGCTTTTCCCACACTGCACTGCAGGCTCAGAATTCCAATCGGCCCCAGACCTGCAATCTCCTCGGTTTTAGACAGCAAATTACTGACAAGTCCCATTCTTCACAGCACTGTAATTGCTTTTTAGTGCTGTTTTTATTGAGGCATCCCCAACCCCCTTGCCCTTCCCTCAATAAAGCTAAGTCAGGGAAGGGGCGAGGGGTTAATATAGATAACATTAGTACCTAATTGGAAGGTCTTGGACTCAGGAAAGTTCAGTCAGTTTTTAATTCTCAGTGGTTTTTAAGTGAAAAAAATTGTGTTTCTGCATTAGCTCTTTGTCAAAGTGATCAAGAGGGACGTGTTTTCTTTTCAGTTTTTAGTTAATTAGTGCCACATTTGTTAGAAAGATGCATGCAAACTCTGCAATAACGCTTCTGCGTGTGTCTGCTCCAAAGAAGTGATATCATTAAGGCTCTTCACATCCCATACAAAGAGAGGCACTGAGCATCTTGGCTACTCTACGACTTAAATCACTTCTTGTTGTCTTTCCCACCCCTGCGCATTACTCTCTCAATCTATTACTTTGTGGAAATCATTAGTCTCCATGTCAATACAAGCTCTGAGCAGAGAAAACATCTCATTATGGGACTTAAAGAGATCCGTAGCATTCTTGGCTCTGTCAAGCTGTTCTTCCATTCTTCAATATAGTTACTTTCCTTTCACTGAGAGGACAAATTCTCAACGTTCCAATGCCGGACAACCAAACAGTTGCCATTTGAAATGGGAAAAGGGGAAAGAATGGAAAATGGCTGAGGGATTAGAGGATCTGAACAGGATAAAGGGATAGGAGATTCTTGGTGTGATCTAGTTTAGTTTGAAAGATGGAGGGTCTTAACAAGGATTTGAGACTTTAGAATTCATTGTGCCATTATTTGCATCCTGTGTAGTTTTCAGCTAAATTGTTTGCCGTTTTGTGGCCCTTACAAGGCCACAGTTCCTCACATCTTTACATGCAAGTGTATCTACAATATTCAAAGTTATTATGATATAGTATGCCAGTTACCCCTCTAATTCAGATTTACAACCATTCTTTCACACCCCATATGTATTTTTCTATATTTTAAATGGACGAGCACAAAATTAATGTAAGAGGTGTGGAAAACATCCAACCCATCTGCAAGAATAAATGCTGGAATTCTTTGTTTCTGCAAATTCGTTATGTATCATTTAATGTAGTGGCACTTTGGTTAAGACCTGGTTAGGTTTAGGCACAAAAAATACTTGGTTAAGGTAAGGAAAAGATAGTGTGTTGGCTCAAAGTACTTGGGATATTGTCATAAACATGGCTGAAAGGAGTCCCAGCATCCTATTAAAAATACTCGGTTCTCATCCAGTTGTCTGGATGGTCCCTAAAAATACCTAGTTTCGTCAGTTGAAATAGGACTACATCATTTTCATATGTATTATTGAATTGTGATACAACTCTTATGAAATGTACATATTCAATATTTCCCTGGTTTGCAGAAACGCATAATGCAAACATTTTATAATGACAATTGGGCTAAAATATTCCATGCATCCAGCGTCATCCATTGACTTTACAATCTTTTCAGGTATTTTTCACCCTGAAGATGTTAAAAGCTGGACAGAGGTTTTATGTACCTAAACTAAACACGAAGACCTCATCACGAAAATTATTCTAAAAAGAAAACAGAATGCAGAGATTAGTAAAATATGGTTTGAATGCCAAAAAATGATGTATATGTCTCCTGTTTTCTGTTCATACATCAATCATGAATACACCTGGGATGTATTGGTGGAGCAGCCCTAGGGCCAAAACCTGCAATTGACTCGGGTGGCAACCTTCGCCTGTGCCTTTATGTGTCCATCTCCCTGTCAGTCTGAGCAGGTCGACACCTCTGACTCAGCCAGGGTGTCAAATTACTTGTCAGAGGCCTTCAATAAAGTGCAATGACAAGCCCTCTAATGCATTACCACACGAGTTCCAGCCAGAAATGAACGGCTGTATTCCTTCCAGCCTCAAGGCAAACAGGTGCGCTGTCGAGCTACACACACACACCAAACACACACATACACAAGCACACAAAGAAGCCCTCCTATTATAACAATGACCAACAAAGTGGTAGATTGACAACACTGCTTTCATGTTAAACATCTATAATGACGTTACTGTAGTGAGTGAAATATCACAATATTAAGAGCAGATTATTGGTTGTCAGAATTCTCATTATTTTTTTGGCCTGTGGGGCACACACTTGGATGCTATCTTCAAAATTCCTCCAAATTTATTATTCAATCACTTAAGGATTAACTTTAAAGGGTTTACATATCCAAGAAAGATCAGCTGTCAGTAGCAATAAAAAAACACACACGATCATCATGGACCACCTTGGTAGCAGGTTCGGCCTGTCACTGCGAGGCCTCTCTAAAGGGCCCACAAGGCCACTTACAATCAACTCGTCAATGTCACTGATGCCTGCATGTTGGAGGAGTAAGATCAGACCATGTTACAAATCATTTGGCATTAACATGACAACTGAAAAATCCCTAATGCCAAATCTGGACACCTACCTCGTTTTGATGCCACAGGTTTTGGTTGGTGCTGGTTGTCCTCAAGGCCCTGCTTCGACATGCTGTGCATTCCAACCAATTATCTACCCCAAGGTGCAACAGGTTCATACTTTAATCTTTGATGCCTCCTCCAATGGGATATGGTTGGATTTAAAACAGGGAACAGGGGTGGGACAACCCTTAAAAACCTGTATACATAGCAAACATGAATCAACTTCAAACCAACCCACGGAGAGAAACAAAAAGTCTTTCAAAGAAATACCTTTATCCTCACTATTGTTTCATCTTGCAATGGCTCGTCATAGTCCATGTGGATGCTTGAAGCAAGATTCAAAAAGTGAGGAGCCGACGTAGTCCTACAACAATCAATATGTCCTTTGGGTTCATAGAAGGTAGTGAAATGTCCCCAGTGTAGGTCATTTAAAGGGTGTCGAGAATTTGAAGAAACAGGATCATGGTAACCGCACGTCCAACCAACTCATCCTCTACCAGGAAATCCAGTTCCCTGGCATGGACGATGTGTTCCACCTTGCAAGTGCATCCACATCCTGCAAGCCAGCGATTCCCAATCTTAATACAACTGGCCTCGCACGCCAGAGGCCCCCCCGTGTCCTTTCTGAGGAAGTGCGTCAAGCGAAGAGCTTGTCTCACCCATCTGTCCGGATTTCCCATGGTATCTGCCATTGACGCCAACGGCTCCCACGTATACTGGACCAGTTGTCATGGGAGGGGTGAAAAGGTCACCAGCGTTTGAATTAAATTTATATAAACAGTAGCACAAGTTCTCACAGTCAAAGATTGTATGTGGCATTAAGGATGAAGAAATTATTGTACAAGACGTTTTTGTACAATAGAGATCTGATTAATTCAAAAAGAGGCGTGGCATGCTCTTTCTATGGTCTTTCTTATTCTTATAACCAAACTTGCGGTTGCCATGCATTTGACAGGCTTTAATGCCATTCAACTCTACCACCTCACTTCCTTTGTTTCGATAAACTGTGTTGTCAAATTACATGAGAACTATGTTCATGCAGTAATGACTCAATATGGAATCAAACATATCCGCATGTACCCAGGGCGGAGTGCAAAATGTTATGTAAATCCCCTTAACAATCTTTTCAGGTTGCCGACAATCACCATACAAAGGTGATTGGCAGCCGACACTGGCGCACATTTATCCTTTTGCCCCAGCCCGTCTCTCTCTGTAGCGCCCCCTACTGTGAGAGGCGTGGGGTAGGGTGCCCAGTGGCACTTGTTGCCAATGGATGAAGCCAGCATGGATCCTCTCATGGCAACGATGCTGGTCGTTGTAATAATGTTCGGTTTGTTTCCTGCTTCACACCTCTTTTGGGATTTTGCCCGACCTATAATCCAGTACATGAGACGCAGAGGGAGGCATCCCATGCCTGTCCATCCGAGTTCCAGCACCGCTTAGCCCAAACCAGCCCCTTTGTATGGTTCACACAGCAGTCTATTGGTTGCCCGAGGGCCATTTCATAATGTGTGTCTATATTCATGATAGTTATGATTATTGAAACAACACACCACTTACACAAACTCCAAATCCAAATTAATTCCATAAATTTAAAATGAAGGCTGACAGAACTGCAGATAAAACTTTTCTCTTTTGCATTCCCACTTATGTGTACACACACATTCTCTCCTCTGTCTCTGTCACACACACACACACACACACACATACACACACACACACACAAACAAACCAGATCAGCGTTCCCAAGCCCCTTACTGAGCGTTTTTATCCTTGCTAGGCCTCGTCTCAGAGGGGAGGAAGGCCCCTACTGAGATCCTTACCCACTTCCTACTGCAAAGCCTGTTTGGCTCCTTGGCAGCCTTCGTCCATTCACAAAGTGCACACAAGCCTCATCGGCCATAAGTTTACTTTGATTTGGGCAAGACTGACTCAGCAACTTGGATTACATCCCTCAGGTGATGATGTAGTCTGTACATTGTCCATATGTTTGCCCATACCATACCTTTCCTCCAAAAAAGAGGTCACTCCTTTGGTAATCTCCACAGTCCTACTGTAGCTGTCCTCTTTAGGAGCCATGGCCCCTAGGTGGGGATAGGTGTTCAGAGGAAACATTAAAATCGAATAAAGAAGGGATTTAAAAAGAAACCCATGTGTCTGTGTGTGCACGCGTGTGTCTGTGTGTGCGCATGTCTGAGCATGTGTGGGAGAAAGTTGTTAAGCGTGTATACAAGCGGTGCCATCAGATTTTGTTTGTGTTTGTGTGTTTGTGTGTGCGTTTGGTGGTGGGGGGGGTTGAAATATATACACCCCCTACTGTCCTTTTTCTAGTCCTGTGTCCACACATCACAACTGTCAGTATCTGGTGAGTTATGAAGCGAAAAGGAGAAAGGGGGATGAGGGAGCCCTTCAAATGGAAATTACCACTGTGTTCGCCTGTGGAGCATGGAAAGGTGGATTTAGCGCTGCCTCTTGGATCTTTACTGTATCTTCGGCTCACTAAAATGGTACGTTGTATATGTATATTATGATAATGTCGACCCTCTGAGGTGCATTTTTCAGATTTTTTTAACCCAAAAGAGGGGTCAGCTACCATTGAATATATACTTTTAAATTTGCAGATTATCTAGTTGATCACTGAGCATTGTTTTTGCCTCAAAAACCTCATTTGAATTTAAAATGTACTTCCAAGAAGACAACAATAACAAGTCATCGGCAGGGGTTTTATAGCCTGCAGTTATGAAATTCTAGAAAAGGAATTATCTCAGATCCAAGATATTTGAATTGGCTATGACAGGAGGTACTGCAATTATAAAGTATGACTTTGGCAGGTTTCACTGCACGTGTTTGCCCTTGTCTCTGCTGTCACAGCCCGTCACCTGCACCTGTACGGAGAGGAAAATGCTCGGTTTGACTTTTGTTTTTTTTTTTCCCAGCTGTAGATGGATGGGCAGGCAGTGTATAGCTACAGTTTACTTGTTGACCTGTAAAAGTTGTATGTTGAGTAGTTGAAGCAATTTGCATTGAGGAATAACGAATGAGTGCAGAGTTCGAGCCTTTGTTTTCTTGTTATGCTTTTCTGCTGTACTTTAAGTTGTACGATGGCTCACATTAGTCTAACTAACACTGTTAAAACTGGAAAGAAGAGTCAGTCATATCAGAGTAAAGATGCTCAGCGGTGCCAATGATGAGTGACAGTTTTGCTCTCACAGCCTTGTTTTTAAGACAAGTGAAGTATCTTGGCATGGCTTTTAATTTTACTATTTTAGAAAGTGTAATTGCTTTGCATAATCAGATGAACAGTACAGGGGGGAAAAGTGAAATGCTTTGTTATGCAGATGTAACTTTCCAAACTTGTCAGTGTGCACAAACTTTGGCAAACATCTAATTTACCAAATGCTGGGTGGAGACAGATTGTATGAACTAGTGTTCAGTCTTTAAAAGGAAGAGATATGCACAATGCAAATGTGGGTGTTGAAAAAAATACACTGAACACAACATATTTGTAGATATAGCCATGACCATGTTCTGCAGAATCTGTCTTATTCTCAATTTACTCTGCCATTTAGTTTTATTCTTTTGAACTGATTTTAAAAGGTCAGATAACCTCATAGGTTGCACAATTTCCTGATATTAAAAAGTCGCACATTTTTTATTGTGGTTAAAGGATTGCTCACTAAAACTGGCATGTGTAAGAGTTTTTTGTTTTTTCTGTATGAGACCTTTGGTTCATGAAAGTTTTCTTTTTCTAGATGCTGTCAAATGGCCAATTAATAGCAAACGCTCTGGGAATACACTAAATATACTCTAAAATCTATTTCCTTAACTGTTTAAACAAAGTTGTTTGGGTTCAAACAGTATCTACAAAAGCCAAAAAAGATAAAAAGAGAGAGAGAAAGACACAGATGATGAGAGCTTTGCTACAGTGAATGAGCTTTTGAAACATTATGTTTGATTGTTACACTGAGTGATAATGGGTAACAGTTTCTTAAAAAGGAGGAGAGGATCCATGTTGGATCCATCTAGTTTCCTAAAAACTGCGTAAAATGTGTGAGTCTACAAGAATCTAAACAATTACACCTTTGCAAACACCTTCCACACACATAAAAAGACAGCACTTGCTGTGAAAATATGTTGAAAGCGATTTCTCAGGCATTTGGCAGAGCAAAACCACAAATTATGGTTGCACAGTGAGACAGCATTATGAGCCTTCACTGTGTGGTCCATCGTCAACTACAGACCCCTCTCCCCTCCTGCTGTTGTCTCCTGCCCTTCTCCCCTCCTGCTGCCCCCTCTGCTGGGGGTAGCAGGCATAGTTGACCCTGGTTAAAATTCAACTGGTCACACAATAACGCGGTTAGACTTTTTCTCAATGAACTGGCCTGAGATCCAAAGGAAGATGATGTTGCAGAGTTGGAGAATGAGCTCCTTTTCAGGTTTAAATGCATTTAAACTGTACAGCTTGACAGACCACAGATGATTACCAGGATGCTCCTTTGTCAGTAAAAGATTTCCACTTTATAAGCATCATCTAGAGTTAAGATAGTGAATAGACGGGAGATAATCAATCATTTCAGATTTCAGACCATATATGGTTTCCTAAATCTCATACCATGACCCCTCACATTTATCCATATTAGACCTCAAATTCATGTATTCTGACTTAATTGAGTTTAAGTTTTAGAAATAGTCAGATTTGTCTTTATTAACTAAGTGTGTGTACACACACAAGAAATTTTCATTGTTCTTGATACCTTCAAAAGAATAGATATACAGTTAAGATCAAGGAAACAAATACTAAACAAAAAGAGGTAATTAATTCTAGAAAGCAAAGATGGTTAGGTCTGTAATGTACATTTAAGATTAATTTTAATAAGAATTTACATAAAAGATCCTAAATTACAAAACTGTGATGTAGCTCTACTGCAGCCGATACAGAGTTCAGTGTTTAGCTTGAAAAAGAGCAAAAACCAGAAGAAGACTAAGAGGAGGCTGTATGATAATAATCAAAACAAGGGTTTGATTTATTTCTACAAAGTTTACTTCAGTTACATTATGCCACTAAAAAATGCTGTTTTCTGAGGATAATTTGCAAAAAGACATAACTTCAGTGATGATCAGAGGACCACCTTGGGTGTATATGTATTGTGTATCACAACAGAAATTCACAACACATAAAGTCAAGTTAGTTCAAGTTTTTAACCAACATGCTTAATTACTCAGAAATATGGGTAACTCATATTGTACATTTCACATTTTTATTCACTTTATTGTTTGGGTTTACCATATTATGACCATCTTTGGTTATACCAATATTTGCTTAACAGGTTCAATAATATTACACTTTCCAAAGCAGAAAGATTTATTTTACCTTCCCTTAATTCAGATTTATAAGCAGTAAATAATTAATAAAAGGCTTATAGCACACTTAAACACATCATTTAGTAGGTGTAAGCAAAACAACTCTAACATCTTCTACGAAGTATTTGTCAGTAACCTACAAACACACAACGAATGACTGACAACATGTACCTGATTAGATTATGTTATTATGAGATATGTATTAGGTAATTATGGCTAACAATTACTTTAAGCTATAATATGAGTAATTCTATAACTCTCTATGACAAGGAATCTTTAGGGCCATGAGATGCAGCCCAAAGGTCTGGTACAAATCTTGGACCTGGAGTTAAAGACTGTTTTTGTAAAACTTTGTTCTTAAGACCAAGAATTAACTCTCAAGCTCAATTTACCATAATGGGGTCGAGAACACATTTATAAACCTGTTTTAAACCTGCTTGTGAATGATTTGTGTATTGCCAACTTGAGTATAAAAAATACTAACACACTGTGAGGATTTGTTCATGTGTGTAATCATATATCATTAAATATGATTAAGGCTAAGTTATGTTGCCATTAATCATTCAGTAACTGTTTATACACCAGATGCTAAGATTAAAGTTGACAAATACATTAATGAACACCCCAAACATCTTTTTGTGAACAGATGCATTGTATGTCATAAACTATTTTTTATTAAATGTTCATACAAAGTTCATCGATGGTTAAATAGAGGGTTAAAGTAAAACAATTAACTGATATCAGACAACAGAGCTGGAGACGGTGCGTGTAATTCTCCTCTCAGCCGCAGGGGGCGACATCTCTCAGCCTGATGAACACCACGGAAGTTTTGATTGAACGGAACCTCTGACGTGTCAAGTTATCTCCATTTTCCTGAAGACGGAAACACCTTGAAGAGGGGAAGATAACATATCACCCGTGTAAGTGTGTAAAAGACACTCTAATGAAGCCACTTTATTGCTAATAGCGCAGAATGTAGTCGCAAAAAGCAAATGATGCGTTTGTTTGCAAACAGTATCATCTGTGTGACAGCGGTTAGTGTTACGATAGTCAGGACGCTGAGAGAAAAACAGTGATTTGCTGCTAAGAGCTAACGTAAACTTACAGATTTGATAACTTATCTGACTTACTCTCTTTCTACTCGTGTGCCTATACATGTATAAGCTAAAGTAGAAGAAAATGCCATTTTAAAAAAATCCAAGCACACCGAAAAGCAGTTAGTCATTACTGCAAAAAAAAAAACGTAACTGGTTGAACAAGTATTCGCATTTTACACAAACAAGCAAACGTTTTTGTTTGTTGGTTTGTTTTTGCGTATGCCTACGTCAATGTAAGTTGGCAGTCAAACAGTGAATATCAGAGTACTTCAGTGAGCATCAATGGGTCCTCAGATGCAATAATCCTGGGGTCTTACGGTCAAGGATAGACTACCTTAAGAGGAGCCACATGACAACATCTGGCCCCATTTGTTACTTCAATTTAAGTCCTGGAAAGAAACATCAACATAAACACGGTTACAGTCTTGGTCTGGAATAGAAAAGGGTTCAGAAACTGGTTATCATATGATGTTTAACGTGTAGCACACAGAAAATTTGACTTTCAGATAATTTAAGGTGTCTGTTAGATTTCTGTAATTTCCTTCAGAGAAGATATGTTGTTTAACAACTTTCTTGGTCACGGTTTTCTGTTTTTTCATGTGAGACGAAACCGTCATCAAAGTCATCAAAGTAGAGAAGCTTGAACAAGGTTATGCTCGGCTTTTCTCATTAAAAGTCGATCAGTCAGTTATTTTAAGTTTTTGCAGATTGAAGTTAATTTATTAATTTATTATTCAACTTATCTCTACAGCTCTTTTCCAAATCATATTTAACTATTAGCCACAACTTTCTCCTGTCCATAATTTCAACATCTGATCTGATGTTTCACTTTGACCTTTTCTTTTTTCCAGCCAAAGTACTGTCTCATCAACAGCCGCCATGGGAAATGTTTTTGCAAATTTATTTAAAATGTTTGGGAAGAAAGAGATGAGGATCCTAATGGTGGGTCTAGATGCTGCTGGAAAGACGACTATTTTGTACAAACTCAAACTCGGAGAGGTTGTGACTACTATTCCCACAATAGGTAAATAAAACAGACAGTTAAATAGCTGTTATGCACATCACGCATTAATATTGAATTTTCTAGGAAGCCGGTTGACAGATGTTATGTGCCCTTATTATTTTTAAATACGAATGTTTTTGTTTGTTTTCAATTTGATTTTTATTTTGTCTTATAGGTTTTAATGTAGAAACAGTAGAATTAAAGAACATCAGTTTCACAGTGTGGGATGTCGGTGGTCAGGATAAAATTCGTCCACTGTGGCGTCACTACTTCCAGAACACACAGGGTACGTTCAGATATGTCATAACCTCGGTACCTGACATTTGTTTGTTTGAAATCAATGCATTTGTATTAAGCTTTATTTGATACTCATTTAATTTGCACTGCTTTGTATTAAAATTATACAGTACATATTTAATAAACATGTATTTGTTCTTCGTTTGATCTTGTTCCAGGTGTCATCTTTGTTGTGGACAGCAATGACAGAGAGCGTTGTAATGAGGCTCGTGAAGAGCTCTTAAGAATGTTGGCTGAAGACGAGCTGCGTGATGCTCTGCTCTTAGTAATTGCCAACAAACAAGTAAGTCATACTCATTAAAAACTTTGATACAAGGAGGTGTATATCTCAAACAGTTTCCTGCAAGTTCTTCCTTTTAAATGCACAGGGTTAGCTTTAATCTTAATCTCTCACTGTTTCTTGGCTTTAGGACCTTCCACATGCTATGAATGCTGCAGAAATCACAGACAAGCTTGGTCTTCACAACCTTCGCCACAGGAACTGGTACGTCCAGGCAGCTTGTGCCACCAGTGGGCAGGGCCTCTATGAAGGACTGGAGTGGTTGTCTCAACAGCTTAGGAAGCATTAGTAATCACAAGCTACCCATGGCAAATGTACTCCACCTAATTTCTACCCCAGCTAATCTCTTACCTTGTCCAAAGAAAGAATGGATGCCACCCTCACCTCAGCCGCTATATTCACAAACATACAGACCATAGGTGGCGGTAAACAACTCTTGTAACACTGTTATTTTTTTTATTTTTTATGTTGTTTAACTTAATATATTTGGTAATGGGGCAGCTTCTTGTATTCTTACAAATTATTATTTTTGGTGGTTGTAAGACAGCCGTCAGCACATGGAATAAGAACAGGGAAGAGATGGAAAAGGATTTACCAGCACATTATGGCCCCAGGACTTCAGTGTAACCTGATGATGTGACCTGCACATGTGATCTAGCCACATGAACTGTAGAGGGATTTTTTTAAGGGGCTGAATTTAACAAAAAACAACAACAATGCACTACTTGCACGTACTATGGTTGCTTAAACCAGTGACTACATGCACCAGTCCCCCAAATTATCATTTACTAACACTGGCATTAACTATTTATACTCTGTAATAATGTTTATTTTGTTACAAGTTGACAACTCCCTTCTGTGAACACTAACAAGCCTTCGCTACACTATATGTTGGCTTGAACTAAGAAACAATGCAATGATCTCACATCTCACTGCTTTCCGGTTGTTTGAAAGACAGTCTGTTGAGTCAGCATTGGATTTTTGTATTTCTGAGTCTCAGGTTTATTATGTGCCTTTGCAATATACTTGTTAGAAAAACATGCATATTTACTGGGTGTTTACATCATTAGCCTGCACAGGAACAGTTACCACACTGAGTAATAAATGCAGCATCTCTTCACTGTAACTTTTTATATGTACTGCGTTAAGTAATTGTGACTAAAGGACACTACAAGGCACTGCAGAGGTACTACTGCTTTCACTAAAGGCTTTAGTAGAATCTGGGAAATGGCATTTTAATAACACAATTGAATTATTTTCAGCTGCATGTGCAACACAGGTAGTCAGTATTTCTTCCTTAATAGCACATTATCCTTGGGAAAAACAGGAAGCCAGACTTGCCTTCTTATACAAGACACATGTTGCCTCTTATTTTCAAGCTCCTTTCTGAAAGGTGTGGAAATTACTGTAGTGCTCTGAGGACTTTTCAGAGTTTCATTAAGCATTTTTTTAAAAATATTTAACTGCTTAAATATTTTTATGTTACTACTGTTTTTATGCAAACATTTTGTTTGGTGATGAAAATGCAATGTAATTTAGGTGACTGGATAAAATAAATGTTTATTCTTTCACTCTATGCAATAAAATTGCTGAATGTTAAGGTTTGGAATTAATCTTTTTTTCCTGCTTGGTTGTAATTTGTCCTTCTGAAAACCTGCACACCTAATTATATAACTCCTAAACATACTGCAGGGCTGCGATGATTGGTCAGCCAACACAATATTAACAAAGTTGATGTTTTAGCCATTTATCAAGCAAGTATGTCTGACATTCTTTTATCAGCTTCTCAGTTGTGACTGTGAACTACTTTTCTGTTGAATACAGTCTTTAAAAAGGAATTTAATTGTATTTGTAAAAGATGTATGCATTTTATGTTTTGTCTTTTGGGACAAAAGAAGCAAGTGGAAGATGTCACTGTTGACTCTGAAGATTTTATATGGACAGGTTCGACAATTATCTGACATTTTAATGACAGCAATTAATGGAAAATGTAGGTCATTGATAAAATACAAGTTTTAACAAAACCAAAAAGCTGATGCCATAGCAACTTGTTGGAACCATCACCCTTTGACCCGTGGAGAAATGTGATACCCGAAGGTGGTGTAAAGCACCTAATGTTCGGGTTAAAGCAGTAATGTAGAGAGCACACCCTGTTTCACATTGTGTAGGGGTTGCAATCTAGGACAGCATTCTTGCAGGTTGATTAGGCTGCTATGGTTAATGCAGCCAAGCCTATAAAACATGGCAGGGGAGTATGGTGGTGGTGGAAGAGGAGGGAGTTTGAGTCTTGGGTCCCTCATAGTGCTGCTTTGTATGGCTTCCTCTCCTGCTGCTCCATCAGCTTGGTTTGTATGTGGCGGTCTAACGGTACTCAGTCATATAAAAGGACCAGCCTGGTTTTTTGCACTCTTCTTTATGAATGCCTTGCTCTTTTTTAGTGCACCCCCCAGGTGCCAGCCAGCAGAATACCCTCTTTCAGACCAATTCAAGGCAAATGCAAACACTACAGTCTATTATGACCAGTGAAGAGCATTCCAATGGTATCGCACCAGTAAGGGAGCTGAACCTAGAACGGTGAGGGATTAAGGAGTGCTGGCATGATTGAGAAAAGAAAAGGACCAGAGCTGCTGAGTAGATGCACAGTGGGATGGGGAGATGTGCAAGGACGAAAGTGGCATCAAGGAGCATCTTGAAAAATTGTCAGGAAAAACAAAAAGGAACTCGCTTGGTCCTGGAAAATATACTAGTTGACTTAATTTTCCATGCGATATTGCAATTTTTTATCTATAGAAGGAAAAAAAATGACAATGTCAGTTTTAATATTGTAATATCTTAAACCTTCTTCAAGTAACTTCCAACTGGTTGTGAAACATTCTCAGTTTAACACCAAAGCCTCTATATGACCTACAAAAGCATATGAGACAATCGGCAAGAAATTTGCCTGTTTCTACATGGTTATTCTTGTCTGTCACCAGGTTGGAATCCAAAAATTTTAACTATTGAATTGAGATGTCTCACAAGCTTGAAGAAAGAAGTTGCTCTTTAGTCTTATTGAAACAACATCAAGAGTGAATGTTGAAACCTAGTGATAAATCAACAAAATTACTATCACAGTTTATTTGCAACCATATCTGTCAGTTATAATTACAGTATAGTAACAACTGAAAGAAAAATTATGTTAAAACTAATCTGCAGCTTTCATTTGCTTCAAAAACAAATGTGTTAGCAGAACAAGATATTAAAGACAGTAGAAGTAAGAAACAGGACCACTTTTGTCCACAGATATTGCTGGAAAGGTTCATGTAGCTGCTTTAAGCTGTTAAACACATTAACCACCAGGGCCAGACAAAAGAAAAAATAAAACACTTTGTTTGCTTTGCAAAATGTTTTATCAGGCATATTTTTTTTTATTAATAATAATAGAAAAAACAAAACCAAAAAATCACCACCAGCAACAATATAGATGATATTTGGTTGTTTATTCACATGAAATGTGTTAAAACTTCCTTGTCAAATATGACACTTAAAAAAAATCACAATAACCACCGGTAACCTACGATCAACAAGGCCAAAGCCTCTTGTTCAGACACATCAGACCGTTTCCATCCTCAGTCTGTTTGGCTGGTCAGGGTAAATGAGGTCTTCAGGGCCAGCAGATCTGCTGTAGAGCGTTCTGTCCGTGTTATAAGTCTTTGAATTGGGGGGGTGGGAAGGACATTAGTCGTCCGAGTCTGTGTCGTGGCGCCGCCTGTGGCTTTGTGTGGCACCAGCAGGGGCCGTCTTGTGGCTGACAGGGTTAGTGGGGACAGAGGACCCCCCATCAGAGGAGTCTGTGTCATGTCGCTGCCGTCGTTGATGGGGGTGGGAGGGATGTCGCTCGGCCTTTGCCCCCCCCCTTGAATGGCTGTCATGGGGTCTGGCTCCACTCTGACTATGGTATGATGGATTATGATGATGGTGGTTCTTTCTCTGCCTGAAGAGTTAAAGGACACAAACAATCCATGATTAGTGGTGGTTTGGGGGAAAGATGCTGTAAAGCTGGTGGACAAGAAGCTGCCTGATGAGCTTTGTAGTGACTTAAACAGGAAACACACAATGACAGCTGTAACTCAATATAACTAGCTATTTTAAAGACACATTTCTGTACTTTTTGCAAACTGTACAATGAGTTTTGTACACTATCAACGTGTTCTTTTTATTTCAATTCTTCTCTCTCTTGCACAAACTACTGCAGTATATTAATTATATTATCCAATCTAATATGTCCCCCTTAAATAAAGACCAGATCTGTAAATTAATCAGAAATCTTGTGTTAAATTGACACCAAATTTAAAAGGTCATTCTTCAAGATGCTGTGAATGACAGTGCCTTGGTGCCCTCTAGTGCTGGCAGACGAAATCTTTTGTATCTATAGCAAGTCTGTAAGGATGATGACACAATAACATAAACTGGATTTATATACTTAATAAAACCTCTGTGAAACTCTTTTATTGATCAGCTTGGTTTGGACATAGAAGTGATAACGTGGTTTTTCAAGCCACACTTTAAAGTGTTCCTGTTATTTTGTTAACCAGAGGGCAACAAGTGACCATGAAGAATGAACCAACCTCTTTCTGTTGTCGTCTGACTCTGATGAGGATGAGTCTCTTCTTTGCCTTTTCTTCTTTTTCTCCTTCTTCTTTTTCTCCTTTTTACTCTTCTTTTCTTTCTTTTTCTTTTTGCTCTCATGCCTACAGTTAAAAAGGAGTGAAGATATCAAGAAGAGAAACTGGATGCAGTGTCACATTCTGTCCAGTAGAACCAAGTCTGTTTTTTGTTTGTGTAATATCATATAGCGTTCAAAGAGTTTTCACAGGTGGTTACTAATACAATTAATACTTACTTTTCTTCCACATCCCGTTCTTCTATACTCTGAGATGTCTTTGTTGATGAGGTTTCTGGACGAGCCTCTGTTTTGTGGTGCTGTAAAGTTGGAACAGAAATGTAAATAAAAGAAATAGAGTTGTAAAATGTTTAATATCATCTGTTAGTGTGGAGGAAACAAAAAAACACTAACCGTAAAAACAGGCAAGCCAATTTTAGCTGCCTCCTTTTCCTGCTGAGAGAGCACCATTTTCCTTGACCCTGCACTGTGTATGGAAACACTAATTTATAAAGAAACACTTAACATTTATAGTGCATTATTATAAAATGCTCTCTTGCCACAACTAAATGTCAAGTGAAACATTTTAAAATAATAACAAAAATACAAAGTGCTGAAAGGCAGAGACAGGTATTAACATTTTCCTACCAATATGATGTTAGCTCTAAAACAAACAATATTATTCTCATAGTGATAAAAAATAAAATGTACGACCCTAATGATCCAAAACCTTCAAACATTACCATGTTAGAACTTTATGTGGGATCTTTATCATTGATTGACAATTGACAATGTTTTTCAGAAAAAAAAAATTTACCTTGAACTTCCCAAACCTGAGACACGGTCCACATTTCTCTCTTCACCATCAACCTCTTCCCTCCTGCAAACATCTGCAAGGTCCTGATTTGAAAAATGAGAAAATTCAAATAATTCAACCTTTTTTTGTTCCTTGAAAGTGTTCACAAGCTTGGAGTGAAAGCAGAACCAAACAAGGTGACGTACCTCTCTGGTCAGGCCAGTTGGTTGCCTCTTAATATTCTTGTGCCCTCTGAATGGAGAACAGAGAAGTTACACTGATCACGTTTATTGGCCCAAACTTGCATTTGTCAACCAGTTCTTTTACAGGAAATTATACGTACAGTGCAGCCATCAGAGCCTCGTGCTCTGCAGCCTTGACAGCAGCCATTTCTTCCTCTTTGGTCAAAGCTCTGCCTCCTTTTTTGTCTCTTGCGTACCATGTCAGATCTTTGCCTTTTTGCCATCGTCCTACTGGTGCCATCAAAGAGTTCCCTGGAAAAACAAGTCAGAGAAATTAAGAACTCTCGAGAAAGATGTGTTCTGCGCGTTATCTCTACCATATTGTTCAGCTCAGGTTTACAGTTTTACAATGACTGTGATAGTGATGGCATCATCCTTAGACAACCCTGAGAGGTACTTTTTTCAGATGATAATTAGAAGATACATATTGTAAGATGCTTTAATACCATCAATGGTAAATTAAATAGGACCTTAGAATAGAAAATTTTCTAATGATCAGACATAAGTTCAAGTTACACAGGAAATGCAGTGCCCAACTTATAAAATGTTGTTAAACTCAGTTTTAATCAGGGGTCAATAGAACAATTTAAAAGAATGTCAAGACTTTATTCACTTCAAGTCTTGAAGGTTAAAACGCCTGCAGTGAAAACATTTTTCATTAATTGTTATTCATCATTTTCAACCATTTTCTTGATTTGATTATTTAATATTTTATCTGTAAAACATGAAAGTAAAAAATTGGCCCAGCTCAATTTCTATAGGCCAAGGAGGTGCCATCAAATGTTTTTTTTTTTGCACAAAACGTAAAGATTTAACAAAGCTTGAAAAATTATTAACATATTATCAAAAAAGTCGAGTCAGTTTTGCAGGTTGCCTCACTGACTAATCCTTGCAGCTCTATGGCGTTTTAGTAGTTTTGGATATTAACTTGACTATCCAAAATTACCAGAACAGCACAAATTAAGTTCTGTTTAGGGGCCAGACTTTTCCTTTTAGTGTAACACGTGAATGAAGACGATTTGGCAGTGATATTCCACATTTAAACAGGTGCTGATTTTCCCAAATCTTAAGTACTCTGCTGCTAATAAATTATAACATTAATCCTTTAATGTATCGATAGCATGTGCTAACGAGTCCCAATTACAATTCGATCCACTCGACAAGTTGTGTATTCTTGTTTACTCTTCTGTGTCACAGCTGTGCGGCTGCTGCGTAATTCTTGTGTGGTATGCTGATGTGCTGCCAGTGGTGTGAGCCCAAATAGCAAAGTGGCTACGTGTGTCTGTTCGCGAGGGGCAGCGAGAGAAGCGGGGACCTCCTGTTTGTAAAGTGGAAAACGGGACCTTAACTGAGCGGTTAACGTTACACAGTCCAGGCACTGTGTCATGAGGGACTCTACGACTAAAGGTACGGAGAGGATGCACGTGGAGTGCTAAAACCACAGAGTTTAGATTAAGTGTGACTCATTAAGTCCCTGGTGGGCTCATCGTTGCAGAGAGCTAACGTATTAGCCACTAGTGTTCTTAGCACCGATTACAGGCATGGCTATCAGTTATTTTGACTTACCGAGATAATTTTCTCTGTGTTTATCAGTTTTCACGTCGTCCCAGTTGAACTGGTCCTGACCTCCACGTACGCCCCCAGATCTTGAAGAACCAAACATTTTTAGCCGGTTAAGGAAAGTAACGTTAGTGTGTCCACGTTAGCTCCACCAAATGACTTAGCCACGTTAGCCCACGAGCAGTGCGTTTGATCAGGCCCTCAGCGTTCACTCATCCGGGGAGTTTTGCGGTGTGTTTAACTTCCTTCTTTTGATCGGGACAGTGTGTTTCCTGGTGGCAGTGTTTACTTAGAGAACTGCGGCTGATCCGGCAACAAGTTTTGCTGGTTATTTTCGCGAAAAACTACACAACAAAACAGGACGAATTGGTTAAAACAACGTTCAACAAAAGGTATGCTATGCTATATAGCTAACATTACTCTAAGGTCCTTAAACAACGCTGTGGCAAGAAAAGTCTCTGGTCGTGTGTATATGTGTCCCTTCGTTAAGAAAAAAACTAGAGCTATTATTATATTTCAAAACTGCGGCGTTTTTCGTCTACTGCCTTTAGCCATTATTGATAAAACTCTGCGTTTTTGTGTTATGTCGCGCGCACTCTCGACGCTCGCGAACGTAACGTGTTGATGTTTTGGCCCGCAGTGATGACGTAGGCAGCGCAATTTCCCTAATGGCTCTCACAGCAAAGACGCAAAGCGGAGGAAGGAGAAAGTCCTCCGGAGACGGGCCGAAAATCTTGGACTAACGTAACTCCTCATGTACTTGAGATATTTTTCCAGGCTAATGTCAGGTAGGAAGGAGGATATTTGTCTCATTTCGGTTGTGTTTTAAATGATCTTCATTTAAATCCAGCTCACGCTGCCATTCATTGCCTTCAGTTGAGTGTGATAGAAGGAATAAGGTTGTTTCTGCAGCGTTGATGAAGGTGGTTGTTGTGTG
>JAPZDY010000004.1:14941374-14954551 GCA_029783645.1 Ctenochaetus hawaiiensis | reverse complement strand
TTAGTTTTTACACAGAAGACACAGCTTTAGCTTTTTATTACACCAAAGGCTTTAGACTACAACCTCACTTGGTCTGGATCAATCAGTAGCTTACGGTGGCTAATGTAAGCTAACTTTAGATAACTCATTTCAATCAGCCATCATGTATGACTCTGTTTCCTGGGAAACCTACCTGTATTAGTGTAATGTATATTTTTGTCTTTCCTTCTGTAGGAAATCAACAAAGTCAAGAAAGTAAAGTTGTCCTCATAGGAGACGGCAGCATCCTGACATGTTTTTAGTCCAGCCACTCCTTAAAAAAAACGCAGACCCCCATTCCAGTCCCGAACATTCCCTCAGATGGTGGTCTGTGAACTTTAAACATCCCTTGGAGGATACATAAATATGTAGGTTTTACATGGTGTTTAGAGGTGGTTATTACTGAAAAATAACATGCTGTAAAGTGGAACATTTTTTCTAGGAAGTGCTTTTAATTTTTGTTTTATTTTTTATAAAAAGGATACTCCAATAATGCTTACTTGATGTGTGATTGGCATGGTGTGCGGGGTTTTCTGGTGAACAGGGTTTACCTTGCACGGATACACTGCTAGCAGCTTTGTCCTCTCACTAACGTGGACTACAAACGTGGAGTAACATTAACTTATTTCATCATGTAAATAAAACTAGTCTTTGAAGGAAGTGAAGAAGCATTTTATTTGTTATGTCAGTTAGAGGCGGCAAGTAATGTTACTTTTATCATGAATTCTAGTGATAATGGTAAAATAGATCTAAAGACAGTAAAATGTGGTGATGACCAAAGCAATGAGATTTTGACATCAGCACAATTATTTTAGGAGGGAAACCTCATCCGAAAGCACTACAACTGATTTATGGAAAACGTGGTGGCTTGTGACTGTGGAAATATTAAAACTATTCCAATGCTGGTAAATGCATTTTTTTTTCTTTACAGTTTTTTAAAGTTGCCACAGTGCTAACTCCATTAAAGTTTGGTTAACTGGAAAACTATGAACACTATTGTGTTCTAGTAGGATTGAATTTTACATTAGAGATAGAAAATGTCACTTAATGCAAAAAATGTCGGAGTTTAGCTTGTGTTATTTTTGGTGGGTTGTAAGAACTGTTTATTTTACAGTTGTAAATTTTCAAAACTTTTTTATTGTGTGTTCTGTATCACTTTGCAGTTTCACCTGTACAGTACAATAACATTCAGTGGCCTGTTTTGATTCCTAACTAAAAGAGAAGTTTTTAACTTTGAAGGAAAATGAAATGGTATGTTTTTTTTAAAAATATATTTTGTAGAATAAGCACACAAATCCTCTTTCACTTGAAAACTTAATGAATATTTATGGCCCATCTGTAATTTGGTATTTTTTGATAACAGTTTTTTCAACAGTTTTTTTTCACTTGAATACAGTAACTAAATGTTACATCACACTTACTGAGAAGCATGCAGTCATTTTACATTTAACCAGCTCTCATAATGTGCTTGTTTTTGTGGCTAAAATGTCATTATGTATTCCTTAAGTCCATCAAATGTCCAGCTGTTATCTGTTAAAACTTAAATAAACGTAACAACACAGTGCGGGAAGAGGAATTATTTGTAAGTGTGCTGTGAAAGAATCTGGCCATAGTTACTATTTGCCATAAATTTATTTAATTCAGATTTAACACTGAGTACTCAAACATGTTTCCAAAAACGACACATGTACAGCACAAGCTATTACAAACCACTAGTGCTTTAGAATTAATACATAACATGATCGATGTTACTAAAGACCTTGAAAAACAACCCAAACACCACAAATGCTTAAGGGCACCATTACAGTATTCTAGTCACTTTTTAAATTGCAGTGAGAAGGTAGTAAATTCTGTGAGCTCAAGTACTTTGCATAAACATTTGCTCACAATCACAACATTACAAATCTGGTTACTCTGGATAACAAACACATCTGCTTTGGAACAGGAAATACATGCAGTCACTCGTTTTAGTTACTCAGTTGCTTACACGTGAATGTCCCTGTGATATCCTGTGAGGTCACAGGTAACTGCACTGCATCAACAGACACAAATATGTCTTAAAAGCTGAGTATAAGATTCAATTCACAATTAATGACGGGAAACATCTGTTTCACAAAAATAAATGACATTTATGCAGTTACATGGTGGAACATCACACTGATGTTGAACAAGTAGTCAGCCTGACTGCTCATAAATTAAATCATTCACTAATGATTAAAGTATCGGAGAACTTGTGTGATCAAACTGACTTTAACTGCATATCTTTCATTTAACTTAAAAACAACCTATTGACCACAAGGTCAACAAAGCTCTGATTTTCAAATTCATGATCAATTGTTGCGTATTTAATGAATCAAAACTGAACTAGAAACATGAAACATAACCACAGTAAAAGTCATTAAATTTAACACTCGCTGCTTCAGGAATCCAAGGCACTGCACAAGTGCAAAAGGCAACATGTCTTAAAGGATACAAAAGTAAAACCTGACATTTTTTATGCTAAATAACCTTTACTATAAGTTTGTGTATATAGCAAGAGTCTGTACTAATAATAAGTCAATCACTTAACATTGGTGGTTCAAGGTTCATGATTTTGTGAAGGTATTCATAAGAAACACATGATTTTCTTTTTACAGAATTAAAAACAGACAAAATGCTTAACAGTAAAGTCAGTAGAAAACCTTGTGTTGTGTCTTGCTTTCTGTCCTGTGTGTATATTGTGGAACACATTTAATGAATCATAAAGCAGTTGTAACGGCGCAGTTTGGGACTGACCTACAGAGACAGTTATACCTACATTTTCCAACTTGCCTAGTCCAGAGAGGCCATCTGACTCTAACCATTTATCAAGAAAAAGACACAGAGGATGAGTCTTTTTTCTTATGGGCTGCTTCAAAATGGAATGGTTTGTCAAATGCAGTAAATATATTTCAGGTTAGGATATGTCTCATTTATTAGTTAAGCTGAAGTGTCCCCATTTAAGACTAAGAGGGTTTGCGGTACCAAATTAAAATAGCTTGTTACTACTGGTTTTGATAAAGGTTATCACTGATTTGAAGGGTGACTGGTTTCCCCACAGATGTGTAGCCGTAGGTCTGAGTTGACACTTTGGTTTTAAAGCTCTGCTGCCCACCTTCAACCCTTTGCACCTCTGAGCAGTATGAAGGTTTCACTTCCAGCTTTGCGTGGCTCACTTGGATGGGGACGTGCCTTTCCGTCCTGGAAGGGGCTCCGCTGGCTTGAGGGACAGCAGATGAGAAAAGGCTGCTGGAGAGATGCTCCCTGAAACGACTGAAGAAGCCACTTCTCTGCCTTGGGACCACGACTGGCCGACCCACATTGAGGAGCACCGGCTGTCCCACTGTGGAACCGCCGATCTCCCTCTGGAGCACCGAGATCTCACAGGGCTTTTCTGCAGCAGGGTTGTTGGGGTTGGAGGAGCCGTAGGTCTCTCCTTCCTCTGGAACATAATCCTCCAAATCTTCGAGGGTGAGGATGCGGCCTCCTTGAATCAGATTTTGGGGCTCCTGGTTTCTTAATGAGTTATGACCATCATCTTCGTCATCAGGTTCAAAGATGACAGTCTGTTGATCATCCAGGTCTTCGCTATCCTCTCCATCTGGAGTGAGGACAGATGGGAGCTCATGTGGCTCTCCAGTGATCGCAGAGACAGAAGTAGATGTAGCATTACCTTCCTCTTCTTCCCAGGAGAGCGGCTGGCTGCTCACGTCTCCCTGCAGCTGTGTCTGCTCCACCAGCTTGTTGTTGGAGTTGTTAGCATTTGGATTTTCAGGTGGAGACCTCTTTGGTCTGGAGGGAGTAGCTGCACGATCAGACCCTGCAGGGGAGATGCCTCTCCTCCTCGACAGCCTGGGTGATTTATTGACCTTATACTCGATGACCTCCTCCACCTCAACCCACCTGGGCTTGCTCTCCACAACCCTGGCTTCAGCACCCTGGGGTTCTGTAACATAGAGGGTCGGGATGGTGGTCTTTCTCGGAGCAGGCATCCTCCTCAGCCTTGCTGTAGGGGGCTCTGGGGTGGAGGTCTCTGAACGATGGGCTCCACTAACAATCAAGCCAGGGGACCTGTGCCTCCTCATGCGTGGGTTCTTCACCACGGTGGTTATAGTCTCCTCACTGGAAGAAAGAGAACAAGGCAACACAAACATTAAAAAACGTCCCTTGTGATTGTTGTGTTCAAATGTAAACGGGAGCAGCTGCAGTAATGAAGTTGCCGGTTAAAAAAGACAACACCCTGATGATGACAGCCCATCCTTAAATTACTCTTGTGAAGGAATCCTTTGCACTCAGGTGTTAAATACTACAGAACAAAGCATTCATGGGGCCTCAGAGAGAAGCATCATATGCACAACACACACACTAAAAAGCTCTAAGATCACTCATAAATCCATTTCATCTTTCAGAGGCCAAAAATGAAACATTCAGTGAATCTGTATTAAAAAGCAGAAATCCATCCTAAAACAAATATCCTTAAATATTCTTGATGTTGACAAATGATTTCACAGTTTGACACGAAGCCTTCTTTTTAATAGTCTACAGGATGAGCGATGAACAGAATTGTCTTGAAAATAATCTGATGTCCAACAAGACAAAAGACATGCTGCAGGCACAGGGATAAACTTAGCCTGTTCACACTTACATGATGATGGTTTTCTTTGGTATTCTTGTCTCCTGCTCAGTAACTAAGAGGAGGAAGCACAACAAATGAGATTTAGAGAACAAAATAAAAGAGAAAAAAATTTCAGCAAGTTTAATCTGTATCAACTGATACTACAGCTCTAATCCTGCACTAAAAGCTTTATCACATGCACTGGAGTCTATTTCTGAGAGGACTGAGTCAGTGTTCCTACCTTCAATACTGATGGCCTGCTCACTACTGCGAGCCACAGCAGAGGCTGGAACTAAGTCAGCAGCACACTTGGCACTGCCCAGACGGTTGGATAGCTGCAAAAAGCAGGACAGATATAAATGACAGGATACTAACCACCACTTCGAACACAAAAAACATGTTATGATTCAAATATATATATTTTTAATGTGCACCAACCTCACACTCATAGTGGCCCAGGTCTCTTTCTGTCAGGTTTTTAATAACCAGGACCAGAACGCCACTACGCAGCTCGCTGTAGGTCTGATACTTTTCTTGGTCAGTCAGCAGCTTGCCATCCTTGAACCACCTTGACCATAAATAGGTACACACAGCCAGAGAGAGAGAGAGGTTAACACAGTGCAGCAGAAGAGAGGACCTTCTGAATTTATTCAAAATTTCATTTTCAAATTTCATTCATGCGTGTCTACCTGATCTTGGGGCTGGGGGCGCTCTGAATGACACAGGTGAACTGAGTGTCCTCACCAGCAACAAATATAGCATTCCTCATTTTGTTCACGAAACGAGGAGGCACTACAAGAAATGTGTCAAAGTATAATAAATGTTTAAAACTATAGGTGTTATTACTGAAAATTCTGTGTTTAGGTATTCTCTGAAAACCACTGAATAAACCACTCTGTTGCTTACGGAAAAAACTGGCCTCACAAAAATGCTATTTCCTTAATCCCAGGTTTTAACTGTGACCAGTATAACTCATTACTGATATTTACTATGTTGTATATATCAAAGTATTTGGTTGTTTTAGAACAATATCACACTTTACGCCACTTACCCTGGACAGTGATCTTGCCAAGAGTGCTGGCATTCCCCGCTGAGCTTGTGGCAAAGCACATGTACTGGCCAGAATCATCCGCTGTCATGTTATCCAAGATCAGCGTGCAGGAACCATCGGGGTCCTCAATGATGATGTGGTGAGGATCTGCCTCCACAGGACGTCCATCTACATCCAACAATTAAAACAACGCAACACATTTAGCCCCAGATTCTGTTTGTACAAAGAAACTAAGCAGTGGTTTTAAGACAATTGGCATTACTATTACTAGAACAAATGGCTAAAAAACATGGAGCAGGTGTCGTACCTTTGTACCAAGTGATTGTAGGTTTGGGTACTCCTGTAGCTTTGCAGGCCAGTTTAACAGTCTGTCCCAGCTCTGCTGTGCAGTTTGCCAGAATTTCATCAAAGTCAGGAGGACCTGTTAAAAGAGATAAATCATGGAAGGTTATTTTTTAGAATATTAAACTACAATCTGCAAGATAAAAAGAGAAGAGGATTCAGAATTCAGAGTGGTGTGCTCCACTCACTCCATGCAGGCATGCTGTATCGCTGCTGCAGTTCTCTAAAGTCTCTTAGCCACGAGTTCTTGATGGTCACAGTTCGGGCCTGCAAGGTGTATTTCCTCACAGAGTCCTCACGCTCATGCCAGATCTCAAAGGCACGGTCGTCACCCTCCACCGTCTCATTCACATCGATGTTATTTAACTTGAACGGGGTGAAAAAAACGGAAAGCACCATTTAGACTGCTGATCAGGACAGACTGACAGTGAAAAAAGAGAAAAATGAATCATTACGTTAATCTTACCTTCATCATGTTCTTAAAGACATATGTTTGAGTGTCAGTGTTGCTGTCCCTCTTGGGTTTGCAGATTACACAGTAGTTCTTAAACAGGAAGACGTGGCGGTGGTGACCCCTAGAGGATGTTCGAATTCCTGGAGCCCCTTCCCACACTTGGAAGGGTCCCTAGTGTAAAAGAAGAGAAGAAACTCATACATAAACAACATCAAGCAAGGAAAATCACGCTCTTGAGAACTGGTCTGATCCAGAATGCCGCAGTAACTCCATCTACCTGTCTAATCGGCTCTCCTAATACTTCTAGTGTGGCAGGATAGTTCTCGATCATGGAGACGTGGTGTGTGTTCTCAGAGCGCTGAGGGAGTGCAGACACCATGGCATATGCTTCTTCCAGCAGGCAGCAGTTCTGGCCATTTCTTGCCTTGTTCCGAATAAGCTCCTGTGGATGTCGAAGAGAAAATTACAATACATTTTAAACGAGAGAGATGTGTTTCTCTCTGTAACAAACCTTAAAGAGTACATTCATATTGTGTACAAAAGCTGTCACCTTGAGAACGGCCTTGTACTTCTGTATCCTCTCCAGTGGCTGTTGGAGGGAGGCGTTGATGCTGCGCACAGGGGGATCTGCAGGATCTGCAGTGGCTTGCACCTTCTCAGTGTACTCCTGCAATGTATTGGACAGGAGATTCTTAATTTCAGAAAATTATATTCAGCCTGTTATTTACAAGGCAACAAATATAGAAAGTAAATTACATAGTAGACAGATACTAATGAAATTACAGCTTAACTAACTAGCTGGCAAATCAAATTACTCGCACACTGCACAACACACAGTACAATAGTAGTTCTTACCTTGAAGAAGCGATGGACGGTCTTGTCACTAACAGCAGACTCAGCCTGATTTTGACCAACAAGATACAGGAGGTATTTCTCAAAGCCCTCCTTGTTCTTCAGGAAGCACATGGCTACATCATCATCTGTGTCACAGTCGTTCAACTTGGGGAGGAACGCCCTAAAAGGGGGGAAATGAATGCAGTTTACTGTAAATCTCACTTGCTTTCTTTTTTTAAAAATAGAAGACTAAAATGACAAGTCATCAAGAGGTGCGCTCACTTGCTGTGGAAGGACTTGATCTCATCGATGTTCCTGAATATGGCGTCCTTCTGGCCGCTGACCTCAGGCGGTGCATCGGGGCTGTCTGCATGCTTCAGGTGATGGGAGGCAAAGAAGTCCATCTCTTTTATGAACTCTGATTCACCATTAATCAGATCTTGGATCAGTTGGCTGGGGACATGAAATAATAGTTTGTTATGGCACATCCTGTAGTTGAAGTACTTGCTTAGTGAGTGTATATAAATGTGCTGTACTTACCATAATTTCCTCTTGTATTCACCCTCTGACACCTCCTCTACATTTGTCTCTGGGAGGTCGCCCATATCAGCAGAAGGCTGGAAGAAAACACGTTTTTTAATATGACCTTGAAAATATTCAGAGACCTCAGGACAATAATTTGATTTGTGGTGATAAAAGTTCAGATGTTATGTTGGATTTAGTTTGAGACATACTTTGAGTTTCTTGTCCAGGTAGGCAGGTGAGACCCAGCCTTGGCGGGATGGTGTAGTTTTGGTGGGTTTGGTCCGGACTAACCATTTAAGCGGATGAGCTGAGTCCAAAACCTCAACATACTGTCCCTCCTTCAAAGAGATGGATTCTTTGCTTGCTATGGTGGGAGTGTAGTCAGCCGTTGCCACATAGATGTCAAATATCTGTCAAAATAAGTATATTAATGACTGAATAAATGTGGTTCTTCAAATTTCTTACAATAACATAATACAAACACAGTGTGTTGTAAAGCAGTTGTCCTTGCTCTCTTGATTCTCTTGACATTTCTACTAATTTCACTAAATTAATTTAGACATTGTCGACACATACAAGTATTTGATTTCCTGTTTCTGATGTCCACTTGTTTTAAAGAGATCACAGGCCAGGAAGGGCAGGCATGAGCTTGTTGCGTGCAGTTTACTGATTGCAGGTTAACTATTTAGTCTGATTAAGTTTGATTGCTGAAGCAAGACTAAGAATCCTGTAACTCACCTCTCCCCTAGCATCTCCCTCATCAGACTCAGAGGATGAGTCAGCGATGAGGGAGGGAGGACGAGAGCGGCCGTGATGAGGGGATGGAGAAGGTGTCTTGGTCTCATCATCACTGTCACCACCTGGGACGCGTAATGAAGCTGAGGCAGCGAGGTTGGAGGGAGGCAAGCAGAGGAAGGCAGGTGAATTGTGCAAAGAACAAGTGAATGTACCATTATAATCTATTTTTTAAACTTAGTTTGTTACTTATGTAACAAAAACACTTGATGTTTGATGACAGAAGAAGGGATAACCAGAATGTGTTTTGCTCTAGTTAAAAATAAATCATTTTTTTCTGCTTCTATTGGGTAGCACTTGAAAGCACCCACTCCACTCACTTAATCGGTGCTTGAAAAAGGCAGAGCCGGTCAGCTGAAAGTCACATTTCAAGCACTTACAAACAATTATGCAAACTTCTACTGGTGCTTTTATTCATTGGTAATGTTCTTTTAGGCATGTAAATCAATATCCTTTAGATTTAATTTTCAATAATTATGAACTTTAAGAAAAAATAAAGAAACAACTGAAGAAAAAAATTCACAGCAATCATTTCATTCTAAATGCTTTGCTATGACTATGTTAGTACTGGGACAACATGCATGAAAAAGCTACAGTTCAGATAAAACTTATTCTCTGAGCTCTCCACATACATGTCTGTCTGTGAGCATGTATTCCAGCTAAAAGTTGGTCAGACTGTAAAGTCATTTCAAAATCATTTTGAAATCCATTTGGAAAAGACAGGATTGAGGATGCATCAGGAAATATAAAGGCACAGATGGCATGAAAAAGGAACAACATTTTGACAACTATAAGGCAGACAGAAAATAGGAAACCATTGTGGTTGCACCTGAATGTAAAATGCATGTTTCCTGCCATATGTAAAGGAAAATGTGAGTTAAAACTGTTTCCGTAAGTCATCTGCTACGACTACAAAAATATCCATGTGAAGGAGTATATCATTGTGAAGCCGATGCACTCAGGATACATACTGGTCGTTTTGGGCCAAGATTTCATCCACTGGAGCACTTCTTGATTCTGTAAGCTGTCTGCATAACAAATTAATGATCCGATGAGCATTGAATTGGGTTGCTAAACTGATGGATGTAAAGGTAGTAATGATGTATGTATGAAGCAATGGGGGGTTTTAAGTCATGTACTCAAGAATAAAGCAAAACATGCTAAAAAACATCTAAAAAATGGACATTCCACTGTCAAGTTTGGTGTCAATCTCAGATCTGTTAGAAAGTGAATTTTGAATCAAGAATAGTAGTGTTAAAACATTCATAAAACATCAACATCACAATTCTTGAAGAATTCGAATGAATTCACTCATATTGAACCAAACCTGACTGGCATGTTACACAACGCTTAGCAGAAGCAGCATATCCAACATTATCTATGGATTATTTGAATACATCCAGCTTTTTTGTATACTTGCACACTTCTTTTACAAGTAACAACTAGCAAAAACCATTCACATTTAAATGCAGTATCAAAAAATTACCACTCTGTTTCAGGCAACCTGCAGGTTTTTTTTTTTTATTGCAACCACAGATTACATAATTTGGTTTAAGGAAAAAGGCTCTCCAGGGGAAGAGGCCTCCACAACATTTAAATCACTGACAGTATGCTGTGTGGCCACAGTTAGCTTGCAGCATCAATAATGGTAGCATAACTACTTATTTCACACTGCAAAAAACAACCCGATCACCAGGGTTATGTGTGCCTTATATTAGTTGTACATGCAGTCTGAGTGTTTACCCTTTACAGACGTCCAGCAGCTAGCTAGCTTCCTTGCTAGTCCGACAGCTGAAACATCCTCCTCTGCTGTTTTTCTAAGCTAAATGGTCTATCTAACACTGTACTAGATTTTTAACATCCAGTTAATGAAACAGACTTGTTGAAAAACAACATATTCTGTTATTGACAAAATCATTGCTTTGTCTTGGTTTAACCCAAAGTATGTTACTCTTAGTTTTATATATTGAAGCATTAAAAACTAAGTCAACTTTCACACATATCTGGCTTTTCACTGAAATTACAACTTTTTTGCCCTCTGGATACCTAACATTGTGCAAACTTTTGCTAGAATCTCATTCAAAATAAAATCTTACTGGTACATATGAGATTACATAGACAGAATTATTCGTTACACACGCTTACTTACCTTGAGTAATCTTTGCTGATACCATTTCAGTGATCTGGGAAGTGAGTTTCATGAGGAATTCCTCGGTAGTTACTTCACCTAAGTAAGGGATTTTACCCTCTTTATGTACACACAAAGAGAAAAGAGCACCATGAACTTAACAGCATTTATTACTACAAGTTATACACGTGTTAAAAGTGATGTCTCACCTTTTCCTTTGCTAGCCTCCTCTTCTGGAGGACTAACTGTGATCCCAAGAACCCTGAGAAAATAATTCAATTTTATTTCACATATTTGCAAAATGTGCTGTTTATTCATGTATGTTTTACATAAAATGTCTCAAATTCTTTAAGAATAATACTCACTCTGAGGGTTTGGTCTCTTTCTTTGGTTGTGGTGCTAACAGAGAGAAAAAGGAGGGGAAGGGGTTTACAATTACAATTAAACCCAGGGATTAAAAAAAATAACATTAAAGAGGTTTGCACTCAAGTTAGTGTTTATGAATATACTTAAAGGTCAATATAAAATCAACATAAAGTGCATAGAAGTCTTTGCTTTCCTTACTGTCATCAACCTCAAGGTGGGCAGTGCAGATGGACTGTCCTGCCCTGTTTGTGGCAATGCAGGTGTAGGCACCAGTGTATTCTGTGCCCACATCCATCAAGATGAGGCTGTGCTGGCGCCCTGAGCTTGCTATTTTGTATCCCTTGGTATCAGGCTTGATCCACAGGACATCCTCCATTGATTCTTCCTTTAGCCAGGAGACCATAGGAGTGGGAGATCCTGACACAGCAAAAAAGAGTACTCAGGGTTTTTAGCACAAGATGAACCAGACCTAGATAACTGTAGATGTTAAAAAATACAAAAAAACTAAGACACAGTTCACAAACCTTCTACTTTGACAGACAGAGTGATGCTGGCTCCTTGTTTAACCTTCCTGTTGCTGAACCTCTCCAGGAAGCGTGGTGGCACCAGGGGCTCTTTAGGGTCTGTGAAAATAGCTTGAAATGTAAGTTTTTATTTATTTTTAGTCATATATTTAACACTATTATTAACAACTGAGTAATTTTATCTGTGCCAAGTATAAAGGATAAATGTGAAATTACCTCTTTTATCTGTTGGCATGATCTCCCCTGGACCTGTTGCAAAAATACAGTTGTTAATTTATCTGTAAACAGTTGTAACTATTTTTTTAAATGTCAGAAATGTAAATTTTAGTGTCTCATACCCTTTTGTGTGAGCAAGTTTTCAGACATTTGTGACTTACTCAGAACTATCAGTCGGGCTGAAGAGTAGGCAGAACCAGCCGCATTACTGATGTAGGCAGAGTACTCTCCCATGTCTTCTCTCTTCACCTCCAGGATCTCCACGGCATGAACATCTCTCTCTGCTTGCAACAGAATTCTTTCTGACGGTCGCAGGGGATGGCTGTCTTTAAACCAGTATACTCTGGGTTTGGGGAAGCCTGGAAGACAAAAGATATTTCAGACATGACGCACAACTTGTGACTTGTGTGTGAGTTAACTTCACCTATAAAAAAGTGTAACAATAAGCTGTTATTTATTTGTCTTCATTTGAACTGATGATTCCTATTGTTTAATAACCTTACCCTTTACTTTGAGCTGCATCTTAGCAATAGGTGAACCTGGACTGACATGAACATCATGAAGCTCCTCAACCACTTGTGGTAGCTGATCATCTTCAGCCACAGACTCAAATGTCTCTGTTTCCCTGCACAAGGAGAGCAAACCAACACACCTCAAGACTTAAAATTTTTTAATACTACAAAATAGAATTATCAATATATTTTTACACACCATAAAGCGCTTTTAATGGGAATAATGTTAAATTCACCTGGACATGTAGCCCTTGGCGCTGACATAGGATGATGTCTCAGTGGCATCAGCGGCAGTGTCATAATCTGAGCTGCAAGACACTGATATAACAGATTGATGAATATTTAAGTGACATATATCGATGACATATACATATATTTGCCAATCAAAAAAAAAACAAGTCACCCTGCAATCAGAAAACAACATCTTGATTTACCTGTCATTAATACTAATACACGTAAAAAAATCTCAAATTAAAGGCCTGCTTACACAACTGTGATATTTATACTGTAAATACTAAAGCTGTGCTGGAAAAATCTTAAGAAGTTAAACTGTGGATTTCATATCGTTTACATTTGGTCAGTTTTCCAGATATGAACAACAACTGAACTAAAACTGAAGTTTTTTTTTGTAATACGTTAGGAAATATTGTAATATTTTAACTATTTTAAAATATTTTGGGGCAGGTCTTCACCCAGGAGAAATGTAGTTGAATAATCAGTCCCTCCAGGTTTTCGCGGGTGTTTTTCAAGATTGTTGCGGCCTAAAATGCCTGAATTCG
>JAPZDY010000004.1:14925579-14941257 GCA_029783645.1 Ctenochaetus hawaiiensis | reverse complement strand
TACGTGCATTACGTTTGCGCTGGGGACTGCTATGATTGGTGGAACTCACTGGAGGCTGGCCAAAATTGCGGAAAAGTTGTGGTGATTGGACAAAATTGCAAGGTCGCACAGAATTCACGGAGATTGGTTGAATTCGCGCGAATTGTTGTGATCGCAACATCGCGAATTCCTGGAGGGACTGAATAATTACTCACACCAAGGTTCTAAAAGTATTATTAAAACAAACCTGTGTGTGAATGTATTGTGTGTTTTACTCACTGTCAACCCTGAGTTCAGCCTTCGTGGATGCAATGCCGCTGCTGTTTTCGGCTGTGCAACGATAGACACCCATGTCAGTGGGCAGCACAGTGGTTATAATGAGCTGGTGGCAGCCCTCCTGGTCTTCATTGATCATGTAATGGTCATTTTCTTCCAGCAGTTTACCATCCTTATACCAGCGAATGGTGGGAGGAGGCTTGCCAATCACAACACAGTCAAAGCTGACTGGATAACCGTCCGGAACATCCTGACTTTGTAGCTGTGTCAAGAAGACCGGGGCAGCTGGGTAACAAGAGCAGACAGACAGAAAAAAGAAAAAATTAAAGACGACCACATAAAATGTTTAAATAAGTAATCACATTTACTTTGCAGGTATTTATGCAAAAATACACATGATAGAATACTGATGATTTAAAGGGTTATCCACTGATGATTTATATAGTAAATAAAAAGGGTATAAGGATCCTAACAGCATCTCTCTAGTGTCTCTTACCCGGAGCTCCAGTCAACAATGCAGGAGGCTGTCTGTCCTGTGTGGGGGTCTGTGTGCCATCTTGCGTGTAGCCCATCTTTCTAATTCGCAGTTCCACTTTAAGATGGCCTGCCTCCAGGATGGTGGTCTCTACAGGGACCCCATGGACTGTAAACATCTCCTGGAACCTCTTGGAAGCAACCTCAGCGTCTGCCCTTGAGTCAAACCGAATGTAGATGTAAGTGTCATCTTCCCGGTAAGAGTGGGGATCAGGTGGACGCAAGTCTCCCTCATCTGCACTGACGAATGGTTCCTCTTCAACATCTGGCGGGAGACGTGTGCGCAACAGACGCCGGAGACGTCTGCTTGCCTGCCTCAGTGACTCATCCATCTCACTGCCTGAGGAGCTCTCGGCCTCGCTGTCAGCACTGTAGCCCACAGTCAGCGGCCGTCGCCCAGATGATTCTCTCACCGTTCCTACTGTAACCTTAGCACTGTGAGATGAGACTCCAAACTTGTTGGTGACCTCACAAGTGTAAACCCCAGTATCCTTTGTGGTGACGGCAGTGATGACCAGTGAGCAAGTTCCATCATTATAGATATCAATATGGTGGTGCTTGCCATCCGTCAGGGGTTCTCCATCCTTTAGCCACAGCACTTTATCAGGTTTACCTTCCATTACACATTCTAGATGTATGGTGCCATTAGGTTCTTTGGTCTGGTCCTTGAAGGCCTCTTTAAAGACAGGGCGCATGTCTTTGCGGGCTTTGTAGCCCTTGAAGGCAGCCTGAATCTTAATGGCAGCCTCTCTGAGCTCAGGCTCATCTTCTTTGCTGATCTCTATGATGTCAGTCTCCATTGTAGACGCCTGTTTTACTTCAGTCTGCTGAATTGTGGTTTTTGTCACTTCAGTCTGCTGCACTGTTCGCTGCTCTGCCATCTGGAAATGTGCAAAGAACCTTTCAGTGGACAGTGTTTCTGTCTCATTGGTGGCTGTGACAGCAGACTGGCTGCTCTTTTTGAGGTAAGAGATGAACGATGAGCCCCCAGAAACAGACTCATCCTCAGAGCTGACAGACAAGTTGGACTCTGTCTGCTTCTTTGACACAATGGCCTGCTCCTTTTCTCCTGATTTTATTTCCACTTTCTCTGACTCCTTAAGCTCTGATTTCTTTTGACCTTTTTTACCGTCCTCCTCAGGTTGTTCAGTAATGGAGTCCAGAGTTGGCTCTCGACTCATGCGCCGCTTCTTGGCTGATTCCTCCCACAAGTCATGGACATCACCTTCTTCAGCAGCTTCTGGTGGTAGACTGGGCTGCCCCAATATCTCAGTCTCTACCTTTTTTGCCTCTACACCTATAACCACAATGCAGTTTTTAATTTAACTACTCTGTTTTATAAATGTTATTTTAACCACAAAGCACAAACCTACTTAGCTGATCCTAGACCTTGTCAATTAAAACATTACTCATGCTACCTTAGCATGGCTTCAAAACTAATTTTAATAAGGGTATCTGTGCAGAGTTGTATAATCAGAAAAAACTTGTAGGATAAATACAAAAAACTATCCATTAAAAAGTGTCTTACCTGGGGAAATCAGTGGCTGTGTGGCTGCCTCTGCACAAATCAAAAGAAATCAAACACTTTTTGTAAAGCTGTCTACATATGACAAAACTGATAGAATTTAGGTAAATCATAGCACATCAATTGACTCAAAAAGTCAAACAAAATCTCAAATCTCAGTGTTTAACAAATAAAATCACACATCCACTCACCCAGCTGCACAGTCTGAGGCAACTCAACAGGCTCTCCCGTCCCAGCTCTGTTAATGGCCGCCACTCTAAACCTGTAGCCACTGCCTGGGGTAAGATTTTCAACAACAAACTCTGTGTTGCCTACAGGTTCGGAATGACATGGAAGCCAGAGGGCACTGTCTACCAGTCGCATCTCCACCCTGTAGCCCAGAATGGGACTCCCTCCATCATGTAGAGGAGTGAACCAAGAGAGGGTGACAGACTGTTTAGTCTTACCAAGAACTTCTGGGTCCTCTGGAGGATCAGGTACAGCTTTCAGGGTGAGAAGAAGCAGGATTTAAATACTTTCAGAAACAGCAATCAATAATTAAACAGACTGCAATGTTTTATCTGTAATACTCTGTTGTCTACATCATCTTGTAGCATGTAGAGTTGCTATGTGGAGTACGCAGCTTGAATACACAAGTAGAGAGTCTATTCACTTAGAGAACTGTTGTGTGCATGTGTTCTTCTTTTCTGTCTCACCGACATCCTTCTGAAATCTCTAGATAAAACTTTTGTTATCTGAAATATAAAAATTAACTTATTTAAGATAAAGTTACAAACCGAACTAAAAAAACTTACCAATGATGGTGAGTTTGGCCAAGGAGATAGCATCTCTAGCAGCAAATGTAATTTCTTGTTGTGGCAAAAGGGGTGCCTGTCTCAAGGCAAGGCGGTAAGAACAGCCATCGGCCCTCATGGCCCAGAGGTCACTGGACTTGATCTCAACTCCATTTGCATACCACGATACTTCTGCTGCTGGGACAGGCTCGGTGAGCTCGACAAAAAACTCAACCTTCTCTCCTACTGCAACCACCTTGTCCTCCAGACCCTTCACAACATCCAGCTGCCAGCCTTTTAAGAGAAAATTCACAGAAGACAACATAAAAACCAAAAACTTGAAAAAAGTAAGTGAAAGCCCACTGCAGTAGATATTGCTATTAATACAACTTCAGAGTCTTTTGGCCCACCTTTGACGGAGAGCTGGGCAGATGTGGATGCTGTGCCAGCTTTGAAGGTCACTGTGCAACTGTCTTTCATATGCAACTCTTTAAGCAGGAGCAGATGACGTCGACCGCTCTCAAATGTCACAATCTCAGCATTGGGGGATTCCTTTACTGGTTTCCCATCAAGAAGCCAGCGACAGTCTTTGCTCTCAGGACGAGAGAGGGCACATTCAAACAATGCTTCACCTCCATCAAAAGTTTCTACATTTTCCAGACCCTGGACAATGTCAATGGGTTTGGCTGTAGAAAACAAATAGCAAAAAGGAGAAAAAAAGGGAGTGCCATCAAAAAAATTTTAAGTGGACTGCAATATTTACATTGAAGGGCACAATCTTCGTAACAATCAGCTACTGATCAGTTTATTTGGTCACATAGCTGAAATATGAGGGAGCAGAGGAGATTCCCTAAGCTGGGTGCTCTTTCCATGTGGAGGGAAGCTCACCTTCCACATGAAGTGAAGCAACCACACAGGTCCCCTCTGCCTCACAGGTGTACTTGCCACTGTCCTCAGCAGACACGCGGCTTATGTACAAGCGAGCCACATTCCAGTCCTGCTCCACAACTACCCTTCGGCCATCGGGCTGCAATGGCTGCCCGTCTTTCTTCCACTGGGCCTTGACAGGCCTTGAGAATTGGCAGATGAACTCAGCCGGTCGGTTTTCGACCACCCAAAGGTCCTCCATCTCGCTCACCACTTCAACTGTGGGATCTGAGGTTGGGTCAGGGTTCATACAGTCAGGGCTTGGCCATGAAATATGGGGATGAGTGTAGGACATGCCGAATGACTTTGGACTTTTATGACCCCCGAGAGAATGTTCACATATGTTCATGTGATGTTCATAACTGAGTCATATTTTTGTTTTTATGGATTGTAAAATGGACTGCATTTATATGATAAATGGACTGCATTTATAGTCCTTATAGTCTATTTTTCTGGTTTTATTGACCATTCAAAGCACTTAACAAACTCAAATCAGCATTCGAGCATGCAAACATATATATTCATACACTGATGGAGGAATGACACCATGCAAAGTGCCACCTGCTCATCAGGAACAGTAACCACTTCCACACACTAACACACCAATGGCATTTGCCGTTGAACATAATCTTAAAATGTACCTCAGAGTTTTGTACATGAAAATATAATTTATTGTTTTGTCCTTTGTAAGAATGAACAGGGGTTCAAAAAGCCCAACGGTCAAGGTTTAGGGTAACGGTCACAATCGATGGCCAAGAAGTGCTGGCAGCTGATGAGAATGGAGGGGGTGAAAAGTGGATAGAAATGCCAAACTCATAAGATATTTGCATGTCCAGGGGGGTTAGAGGTTTTAGTGCTTGAAGGTTAGGGACAGGGCTCAGTGGGACAGGACAGTGGAGGTTATTTAACAGCAGCTGGCCTGCATGGATGGGTGGAGCAGCACTTCCCTACCACTACATTTTCACTTTTACTACCATTTGGTTTACTTACTCTGTACAATAAAACTAGGATAAACCAGAACATCACCAAAACCGAGCCGACTGTAAATTGCCAACTCAATTCACTTACCAGATTTGGATTATTCATCATAATTTATTATCAAGGACATGTACAATTGGAGCTGCACCTTTAACCATTTAATAATCACGATCATACTTTTAGCTTCTACAATTACACCTAATCAACTGCCACCTATGTAGCTCGTACAATCACAATCCATTTAGGAATTTCAAAGAACTCCTAGTCAGCCTTTGTTGATACTGTTTATGCAACACTTTTTAAGAAAAGACTTGGCCAAATGGAGCCAATAATGCCAATGAATGGAGGTCAAAGAACACTGATTCATATACAGTAAACAAGACAATGTGAAACAGCACGGAGATGTCAGAGACATCAGTGAACACGCGGCAACACCAAATTAGCTCCACTTCTGCATAACAATAAAGATTAGACTGCTGGTGGTGATGATTAAGACTTGATGGATAAAAATCAACAAAGTGAGTTTTAGTGCAAACTTTGAAGGTGGACTTGTCATTTATGTCAGATTAGTTCTGAGTGTAACAGCAGCCTTAACTCTGTGTACGGACACAAGTAGAAAAACAATAAATGCCAAAAGAAACAAAATGATACTTAATGACTAAATTATTGTTTATCCAACCAAAAGTTTTGTACATAGTAATGTGAGAGTATCAATAGTAAGAGTCATTTTCTGCTCTTGAGTGGTTACTTGCATTGCTAGCACAGTTTAGCTACCGACAGGATCATATTCTTATCATTTACATAAAAGTAAAGCCATCATTGTTGAGTAATTAATGCTTATTTCAAGGCTAAATTAAAACAAACTTATGGCCTCTAATCTAGGGTCATCTGGGACTGGACCTTACCCAGCTGACACTGAGCAAGACGGAGTACCACCTGGTAACACCCAGGACAAGTTACCAGTGTGTCACAGGGCTGACACATGGAGCCTGACAGCCATTCACACTCACATTCACATGTATGGGCTACAAAAATGCGCAAATGAGCCTAACCTGCATGTCTATGGAGTAGCCCCAAATTCACAGGAAGAACATGCTATCTCACACAGATAGGCCGGACAGGGTTGAACAGAGAACCTCCTTGCTGTGAGGCGACACAGCTAACCACTGCAACCATTGCAGACATATTAAAATTAACCATATTCTTCTTAATATTAAGTCTAGTTGTACATCCTAATTATATGTGACACTCAATTGTAGTTAGTTTGTAAAATTTGAGCAAGCTTTACAATACAACAAAAGAGGCAGATATAAAAAGTCTAAAAGTTTCAAAACTACTTTGTTCCCAAAGATGGATCAATATTGACAAATAATCCTGATCGTGATTATCATTGATTCATCATTTCAGCAGCCCAACATACAGCACATAGAAAGAATTAAAGCTTAAATAATATTTTCCATAGGAAATTGATGGCTGATAATGGATTTAAATGTTAGCTGTGGTGCTGCACCCAGTTGTATGTTTTGGCTGAATCAAAGCATACAGCATGGAGTTCTCTACTGCCATTGTTATTATGGATGAAATGACAAACAATGCTGCCCATGCACAACAAAGCAGAGAATATCCACTATAAATCTAATTATTAACTTCAAACATGTTGAGGAACCCTGCAGAAAACACTTTACTTCTTGGTATATTAAGTCATATTTTAAGAAGAGTTGCACCAAATTAATTAATAATTATTGGTGCCATTAGTAATGAACAAAACTAATACTGGTCTGGAAGATTTTAAAATGCACAATTAAAATTCTGCAGGATCCAAAAGACCAAGATAAGGCTCATCTCAGTCTCCTGTGATTATCTTTGCAGCACGATACCTTTAACTAAGAGCTTGGCTGTTGATGTTAAATTGCCAGCTTTGAACATGACAGTGCCAGAGTCATCTGTGGCCAGGTTCTTCAAGGTGAGTGTGTGGACGTGACCCTGGCTCAGCCCTATCTCACTAGAGGGGCCGTTCTCCAGCAAGGTTCCATCGAGCCACCACTGCACCTTGCCTGGTGCCCTACCAGACAGCTGGCAGGAGAAGGTTGCCCATTCTCCAACAAAGACGTCGGTGGTTTTAAGACCACACAAAATGAACACCTCTTTCACTGTTGGGCAAAAAATAAACATGCATACAGTGAGCATCTAATTTACTTGTTCTCAGAATTCTATCTGCTATTCTGTTTGTAAGAATCAGTGTTGATTATAGTCAGTATTAAACAACCCAGCCTTCCGTATTGCGATTAGCTACCTTGCACTGCCAAAGAAGCTGTAGTGAGCTGGTCTCCTGCGTCACAGGTGTAGTAGCCACTGTCCTCAGGCTCCAGGTTCTGTATGGAGAGCTCTTGAATGCACCCATCCTGCCTCATTTCAAACTTCTTACCAGGCTGGAGGACCATGCCTCCTTTCCTCCACTCAACACGAACACCAGGTTTAGACAGCTCACAGTGGAGAATAATATCATCACCCTCTACGGCGTCTTGGTTCTTGAGCTCTTTCTGGAAGACCACGGGGGCACCTGGTGAACATTTAAAACAGGAAAGTTTGGCATCAGATGTGTAGATGGAAAGTTTGGCATCACACAGGTGAGATGACAAGACAAACATCTCCGAGAGACTTCAGACAAAGATTCTGTTGATGCAGAATGATGCCAGACTGGATGAGTGGTTGAGCTGACTGGATGTTCAAGAACATTTCTGCTGTTCATTTCAATCATTTCTTGGTCCATATTCTTGAAATTGATCAATAGGAAAGGAATTTTTTTTCAGAGGTGGCATCGATCTTTACCTTCCACAGTTAAGGTGACGTCACATTGTGCATCTTTAGTGTCACACGTGTAAGTTCCTGAGTCTTCAGGCACCAGGTTGTGGATGCGAAGCTGGTGGATTGCCCCGTTGCTCCTCAGGTCATACTTAAGACCTGCTTTGATGGCCATGTTGTTCCTGAGCCAGGTGACAGTGGCCTTGGGGTCAGAGATGGTGCAGGACAGGGTGACAGTTTCTCCCTCTACTGCCACAGTGTTGTGTGGCTTCTCTAGTATTAGCACTGTAAATATGGGAAACCCGATACTAGGTTTAATAATTGTAGAATTTAAATGAAGCCTAATACTTTTCCCTCTATTAACAAATCTTTCATTAATAAACTAAAAGCTTGAAAAATGAACACATGCATGCATGCAGCAACTATGATGCTTTTCAAGTTTGTTCGAAATTGCAACAAAAAAAGGATTAAGCTATAAAACTGTAACACTTGATAAATGAGTTTGAAAACAATCCATCTTTGAGAAACAATTACAATTTATAGTGCTGACTACTTGAATTCTATTAGTAACTATATTAGTGTTAGCATTTTGATAGTTGTTTTTTTATTAGCGAGATTAATGCAAAATAAATGCTAAAAATTTATTACACGTCCTTAAGGTTAGGCTGTTGAAGATGATGTTGTCAGCATTTGCCAAGACAAAGCTGTTTGATGGTCAGTGGAGATGAATGTGAGAAGTAAAAACCCCCAGTGACCATTTCATCTCCTTTACCTTTTGGTTTCTCTTCCACCAGAAGACAGGCCACGCTCTTCTCCTCTCCCACTACGAAGGCAACATCCCCTGATTCATCTGTAGTCACCATCTTCAGGACCAAACGGTGTACCCTGCCCTGGATGCTCATTTGATTCAGATCATTGTTTTGGAGGAGGTTGTCTCCGAGCCACCATTCCCCATTTGTCACGCCTGAGTGTGACAACTCGACCTCAAAGACAGCATCCTGCCCAGTGGTCACAGTAATATCACAGAGTTCTCGGAGGATGCGCACATGCTCTGCGAGTGAATGGGATGATGGGAGGTCAGTGATGAAATTTCGGCAAAGCTTCAAGAGGGCATCAGTAGGATTGGTTGAGCCGTGACTAATCTAATCTTACTATTTTTATGCCTCAGGTTTGATGTCAGGGACATGGATGGAAGCATGAACCATTTGAATGTCAATGAACAGGCAATCAAAATCTAGTAAATTATTACTAGATTTTACAGAAAATTTAAACGAACTTACAAAACATCATAAACAAAACAAATCTGGATTATAGGCAATTTACTGTCATAAGTAATTTACTGACTGGCAACCAGGGCTTGACATTAACCTTTCTATCTTTCTTTCTTTCTTTCTCTTTCTTTCTTTCTTTCTTTCTTTCTTTCTTTCTTTCTTTCTTTCTTTTATATGCATTTATAATTAATACAAAGATTTGAGTATCCAATCAATTCTTTTATGTTATACAGATCTTGGTATATTATATAAAGTCAAAATCAGCTACCACGTCTTTTGTTTTACCTATAATAATCATTTTTATTGCCTTTCTTAATTTTTTGTGATGTGAAAAGATCAGATTTGCACACAGTCAGAGTAAAATCAGCGTACTTGCCAGCCCCGAGGTAACTAAAACTGCAGACCAAACCAGGGTATCTGGGGATCTTCTCAATCACAATAATGATTTTCCATGGGGCATGAGAGCCTAAAAATACATTATCAGGAGTTGTGAGAATGTTTCTCAGCAACAGAGAGCATCCCTGTAACCATAGTAACTCGCTCTCACTCTTGCCTGAGTGCACACAGCGTGAGAGGAGAGAGGGAAAGAGGCTGCTGACAGAAAAGCTGCTGATTCTTGTCTGTCTGTGTGCAGTCACCTTCCTTTTTTCATGCTGTTATCAATTGGAAAATTGTTTTTAACTGCTTGAGAAAATGGACGAGTGGCATGAGAGCATGTGAAACGTGTCAACTGAAGAGTTTCATGTTCACTGTGTGACAGTTAGTAGTCCTGCTGACAGTCATCATCAGTGAAGCAGAGAACATCAGAGCAGTCAACAGATTAGAGTTGCACTGCTGTTTCATGCCTGGCAGCATACTTAATTTTTCCATTTTGAGACTTGATCTGCAAAGTTTATAGCCTGCTATGCTGTTCCTCCTGAATTGCTCTGTGTAAAATGGCACAACTAAATAACACAAGGCATTTATTAGCCTTATTTATATATAATAATTTCTCAAACCAAAGTGGCCAGTAAAAGTGACTGTGTTACTTATCCCCACCAAAGTCTAACGAAATTTGGCGAGTGGGGGGCAGCAAATGTCAAGCCCTGTTTACAACATGTCAAGGCAAAAATAGTGTAGCCAACATTTAGAAGACTCAGTAAAACCACAGGGTCAACTAAGACATTACACTTTTAATTCAAGGACTATAAAACTATAAAATACAAGAGGAATTGATGATGAGTTTCAGATATGATCCAGTGCTTGTGAATGGGATGAATGAATGTAAAATGAACTTCAGGCAGGATGAAGACAGGTGGACACGAGAGACATAGATGAAATAACGCTGTGCTCTGTTACCTTTCACAGTCAGGGAAGCAGTGCTTTTCTTGTCCCCTGTATCGCAGGTATATTCTCCACTATCCTTCACATCCAGTTTGTGTATGACCAGGATGTGAGTGGTAGCTCTCTGCTCCATGCTGTACTTCTCCCCATGGGTGAGAACAGTTGAGCCCTTTTGCCAGGTCACCTTGCAGTCTGCTCTTGATGTCTCGCAGGACAGAGTGGCCTTGTCTCCTTCGGTGGCCTCTTTACTTTCCAGCTCCTTCTTGAAGAGTACAGGTGCGGCTGCCAGAAAGACCAATACTTATTAAGATGAATGATTTAAACATTTTCTCAGGCAAACACGGCCACCAGAAAACATACTATACTCACAAGTGACATTATTAATACCATCGATACAAATCTAATATTCTACCCAGTTTGAGAACATCAAGAAGCTTAAAACTGACCATGAATCACGTCAATCACTGAGTGAATTTTGATGTTATGCGTCACGTTATTTGAATGACGTGTACGGTCAAAAACAACAGTCAGAAAAGTGCATTGCAAAAAACCTGCTAACATATTGATCAACAAAACCAATATGCCATTTGAATACTGAAAGAGGAAATATTAGCCGAATTTCAATTGAAAAGACAGTGAACATGCATATACTGTAGAGATATGACAGAATAAGCAGTAAAGTGCAGATTTCATACAAATACTACAGTGAGATGAATGGCTATCAAGTCAGTAAAAAGTGGAAGGAAAGTTAATTAAAAAAGGAAGCCTCAGGAAATCACAAGCATCCATGCTTTTCAAAGAACTGTTTGAAAAGACTGAGGGAAGGTGTTCGACAAGGAAGGTGTCCGACAAGGAAGATGGCACAGACAAATGATACTACAGAAGAAAAATGGCAACTGCTAATTCTCATCAAGAAAAAGTGCATTATATTTCCCTTACCTCTGACTGTCAGAGAAGCAGTGGAAGTGTGGTTACCCACTGTAAAAGTGACTGTTCCTGAGTCAGCTTTGGTGATGCCTCTGAGAGTGAGGCTGTGTAGCTGGCCCTCGGTCTTGATCACGTTCATTTCGTTATTCTGTAGAGGGACATCCTGGAGTTTCCACTGGGTCAGAGGTGCGTCCTCACGAGAAACCAGACATTCAAAGTGGACATCTTCACCCTCGTATACAACGCAGCTTTCCAAGAATTTCAGAATGGTAACCTCAACCTCTGTTTGGCAAATACATTACAGTAGAGTAGTTACATGTTTGTCTGAAGAGGATATGTGCTCGACAACGATATAAAAGTTGTTCAAGTTCTGATCAAAGCATCATAAATATATCAAGACATATACTGAGCTGTTACTGTGAACACAAAGTGAAGAAAAAGGGTTAATTCTTGTGAACTCTGACAAGAACAAATGATAAGATGAGTTGAGTGCTCAACAGCAAAAGTGTTTGAATAAGTGAAAGTGCGTCAAAATGTCTCACACGTGGGATTAGAATCGAAACTTGAACATTTAAATGCAGTCAAGAAGACAGCAAACACAAGTGTTGGAGTGATGCAAGACACAAGGAAAGATGTGACTCCAGAGGTGCATGAAAAGGATACACGCAAATACAAAGGTCCTACCCTGCACTGTGAGGACAGCTGAAGTCCTCTGGCTGCCCGTATCGCAAGAGTATTCTCCTGAGTCAGCTCCTTGCACCTTATAGATTACAAGCTCAACTCTAGTTCCTTCCTGTTTCAGGTGATACTTGCTGCTAGATGTCAGTACTTTGTCACCACACCTCCAGATAACACTGGCTCCTGGCGTTGTGATCTCACACTGAAGACTAGCGCTCTCCCCTGCCTTACTTAAGAGGTTTTGCAGCTGGGTTTTGAAAAGGACAGGCTTGGCTGCAGGGGAGGAAAGACGGAAATGAAGAAAATAAAAATTTGGGATGATGGAGTGAATGCTGGCTTGATTTACAGCCTCAGCACATAAATATAAGTATAAGTGAGTGCTTATCCAACTCTTCTAGTCTCACTTCTTTATCGTAAAACAGTCAGTAATGGCTTAAACAAACCAAAAACCAAAAAGGGAAAGGAAAAAAGAAAAAAAGCCTCTCCCCCACTTACAGTTTTCATCATTCACTTACATTGCACAAAAATGTGTAAACCAACACTTAAGCTAATATTAAAAAGGATTAAAGCTTAGTTATTCCAAATATTAAAACAGAAAATAACTTATATTCAATGAGCAATATTGTTAGTAAAGTTCTCAGTCAGTTAATTTGAAACTCAAGTATCTTAACTACAGATAACTGGTTGAAGCAAGCATACCCTTTACAGCTAGTTGTGCAGTGCTTTGACGATCACCAGTATTACATGTGTAACTCCCAGAATCCTCTGAGTCCACATCATGGATTACAAGCGTAGCCAAGTGTCCTGTTTGTCTGATTTCATACTTGGCACAAGGACAAAGGCCAAGTTCTCCTTTCCTCCACTCCAAAGAAACACCAGGTTTAGACAGCTCACAGTGCAAGGCCACGCTGTCTCCCTCATCAGCCATAAGAGAGCTTTCAAGCTCTTTTGAAAAAATGACTAGGGCAGCTGATAAACGACAAGAACGACCAGATGTTTATCAACAGTACAAGGTCAAGAATGGTGATGAAGGAATACAGTGACATAAAGTAGAATGAATTAGAAAATGAAATGAAAGACTTGATGGCAGAAAAGGACAGCACGAGAAGATGGCATAGTGTCCATCCTACCATTTATTAAAAGAGAGGCAGAGCTTGTTGTTTCCCCTGAGCAGCAAGAGTAGCTTCCTGTGTCACCAGGACTCAAATTGAAGATCTGCAGCTCATAAACAAGTCCTGTCTGTTTTATTTGGTACTTTTCTCCACAACTCAAGACTTGCGTTTCTTTCTTCCACTCAACAGGGAGTCCAGCTTTAGAAAGCTCACAGTGCAGAGTTACACTACCTCCCTCCTCGGCCTCCTGGTTCTGCAGGTCTTGAATGACTATGACTTGAGGGACTGGGGATTGAATCAATCAAATAAGGGGTTTTTGTATACTGCTGTAACTTGTAGGCTTTATTAGGCAATTAGATACCTGATAAAGGCTACAGGATGCTGTGTAAAATTATGTTAATTTTACCTGACTTAATGTAGGTTTTTTTGCAATTAAAAAATTTAACATATAAAGGAAACACTGCTGCTTTCAAACACACACACACATACACAAAACAATACCAGGTACAACAAAAACCGCGACACATGTTGCACAGCCAATGAGCCATACTCCCAGACAAAACAGTGGGCCAGTTAAGAATATATCAAGTCAGTCAAATACAGATTGTACTCATTCCCATCTGGTGACAAACATATTCCAAAATACAGCAAATCAATTGTTCACAAGGGAATACAAAGTGAGCAACAGCAGGCAAGACCGATTGCAAGGCAGGCAAAACTCCACAAGGAAAACATAGCAAAACTGAGGGAAATAAAGATGCCCAGATCCCACAAAACTTCTACCTGGTTCTTTTACTTTGATATCCACCACTGTAGACTCTTGCTTTGGGATGACTTCAGACACAACAGGATTTTCAATCTCTGCAGGTGTAATGAATTTCATAAGACCTTGAACATCTACTGTACTATACACAGAGCAGTACAAATTTGAGAAAAATGACAGAATTTCAAATGAACAAAGCAACAAAGGTTGTTGCTGAACTGAAAAATTACACAAAAACACCAATAGTTTAATCAACAATAGGACTGATTTGCTCCAGCTACATGCCAACAGTCAATTTCCAGCTAATCAGTCAACAAGGACAAAAAACGCCACACTACTGACAAAACCTCAGCATATAAAACTTGCTCAACACAAAAGCAGTCCTATTCACACTCAGTACAATTGTGTCTTTGACTACATACCTTCAACTTCCTTTTTGCATTCCTGCATCTCAGGTTCAACTTCAGATGTTCCAGCTGAAACTGGTGACTCCTCCACTGTGATTTAAGTTATTTGTAGACATATGATTTAAGTCTTAATGTAAATTACGTAAACTGAAAATCCTCACCGGCAGACGAAACAATATGATGCAATGTCCAACAGGAAAACCAATGCATGAAAAAACATACACCGTCAAGACCAAAAGCTTGTCCAACAGATAAAAAAGTAGCATAGTGGCAACCAACACAATGCAAAAATAGTGTCTTATATAGTTAGATAGCGTAAAACTAAGGGTTCAAAATTACACTACTATTTTATAGTCCTTAGAGTGTAAAGTTACAGCTGCTGCTGCATTTATGGGCCTTTCTGCTGTGGTAAAACATTTAAGTCTAATTATACCTAAAAACATGGAGTCTACAGAGCCAGTGCTTATTGGCTGAATTCACATGCTACATTTCAGTTATATTTGCTGACTACCTTTGTGAAGCCTAGAGTTTGGAATTATCCCTGATGTTGTTTTTTTGGAGCCAGGGGTGGTCATGCTTGGACAAGGCAGTGAGGCTAGGGAGCAAACGCATTTCTCCCAATGACTGTGTGACGCCAACAAACGCCTAGTGGCGGCTATTACTCAAAACGGCCATATCCACAATAATACTTTAAGTAATGAGCCTTAAAGTAATCGCAATAAGTAGTGAGTTTAACAAATTTTTTTCACTTTTACCAAAAACCCACAAGAAGCACAAACGTTCAACAAAGGAACACCAAGGAGCTTTTGCAGATAGTTGAGAAACATCACACAACAGCTATGCCAGGCATTAATAACATCTAATACAATCTAATATTATACTATCTCTTCCTCTGTATGTATTGTAACATTCTGCTCAAGAATGACACAATAATTTTAAACTAATTTAATACAAATTTGAACAAACAAGCTACAGCCACACATACAACATGCTTTGCACACTATAAAAAATAAGAAACGTCAGTAATGACAGAAGACCTTCATCTTTAATGCAGAGACCAAATGGGATTCAACAGGCAAAAAGGAAGCAAATCTTTGCATACCTTCAACTGGCTCTTTGGTCTCTTGGATCTCTGAATCGTGTTTTTCAGCTTTGTCAGGAACAATCTTTTCAACTGAGATTAAATACAACATTTGCCTTACAATCTTGCAGTCGAGAGTTCTGTAACCTGAAGACAGCAGGTGACCAGGACCAGCTCACACACAAACCCAGCACACTTAACGTAGTGCTTTCAATTTGGCATTATGACAAACATAATAGGCAACAGTAGGCCTGGGCGATAAACCGAAAATTTACCGATACCGAAATTTACTACGATAACCGACGTCATTTTGCCCATGTCG
>JAPZDY010000004.1:14910796-14922287 GCA_029783645.1 Ctenochaetus hawaiiensis | reverse complement strand
CCCTTCTTCCACTCCACTGGGACTCCAGGTTTGGAGAGCTCACACTGCAGAGTAACACTGGCTCCCTCCTCAGCCTCTTGACTCTCCAACTTGTGTGTGAAGATCACTGGTTGGGCTGAGCATTTATTAGTTAGGTTAATAGGCAGTTACATGCCATTACAATAAAATAAAAATCAAAAGCAAACAGCAACAATTTGCAATCCACAATGACATGCACACTCTTAAACAAATACATCAAATTATGTAGTGTAAAAGAAGTTGCTCAAAACAATTTCATGAATTAGTCACTGACGAAATCTTTGAAAATCCTCTTCCTACCCTTTATATTGAGGCTTGCTGTGGTATTCTCATCTCCACACACACAGCTGTACTCTCCACTGTCTTCAGGCACCACTTTAATGATGATGAGTTCATTTACAGAGGCTGTTTGCTTTATCTGGTACTTTTCTTCAGACTTCAGGACCTGTGTTCCCTTCTTCCACTCAACAGGGACTCCAGGTTTGGAGAGCTCACACTGCAGAGTAACACTGGCTCCTTCCTCAGCCTCTTGGCTCTCCAGCTTCAGTTTGAAGGTCGCTGGTTGGGCTGAGCATTTATTAGTTAGGTTAGCAGTCGAAAATATATTAAACAAACAACCCAAACCATATTTTATAAAATCCCATTCATACCCTTAATCTTCAGGCTCGCTGTAGTCTTCTGGTCTCCACACACACAGCTGTACTCTCCACTGTCTTCTGGCACCACTTTGTTGATCAGTAGTTTGTTTGTAGAGTCTTGCTGTTTCATCTGGTACTTTTCTCCAGCCTTAAGAACTTGTGTTCCCTTCTTCCACTCCACTGGGACTCCAGGTTCAGAGAGCTCACACTGCAGAGTAACACTGGCTCCCTCCTCAGCCTCCTGGCTCTCAAGCTTCTGTTTGAAGGTTGGCGGCAATGCTGTACAATCAAGTTTTACATTATTTTAAAAATTTGATGAAACTAAGGCCTTATCAAAACGCTGCAATAGATTTGGAACTCCTTTGGAAATGTAACATTAACATGTCATTTTTTCCAAAAAACATTTTTAAGAAAGACCTCTTAAATCCATACCATTGACTTTCAGAGTTGCAGATGTCTTCTGGTCTCCACACACACAAGAATATTCTTCACTATCTTCAACCTTCAAGTTCTTAATCTGAAGCTCACATGAAGTTTCCTGTTGCTTCATCTCATACTTCTCACCAGCTTTGAGAATTTCAGAGCCTTTCTTCCACTGAACTTCGGCTGAAGGTTTTGATAACTTGCAGCAGAATGTCACAGCCTCCCCCTGGTTTATCTCTTGGTTCTTGAGCTTCTCCTCAAAAATGACAGGCAAGGCTAAAATAAAATGCACAAAGACTAAATTATATAAAACGGGGTGTTGGATTTAGTTGGGATTTGATGGAGAACAGAAAATGGCAGGAAAAGATGTTGTGTTAAGTTGTTATGTGCAAGTTGTCCAACGTTAGTCTTTGGAACCCAAAAATGATTCCAACAGGTGGGCTGACGTTCCTTTTGCTAAAGGTTTGGCTACCACAGTGCACTTTATTTAGAAATAGAAACACATGATCCAAAATGCAGAAGGGATAACCAAGGAGAGACATTCATTTATGCAGTTTGTATGACAAGACAATGCACCTGAGAACAGGTCATCTTGCAATATCTGCACATGCTAATGGACACCATTTACAATTCATGGTTGTGAAAACAGTCTTAAAACCATAAAAAAAACACCAAGACAAAGAAAACAGAATGGTGCAACACTAAGACAAATTGCATCCTCAGTAACACATTCACAACGAAAAACACTGAAGATTTAGCTCTCTCACAGTAGGGAGTGGAGACCCCCCTTAAAACGTGAACAACACTGAGGAGTCGTGGCTGCAGCAGAGTATGATCTTCACACTACTGTGCAAGATGCAGATGCATACTGACACAGCAAACAAATGCAGCAGATCCCAAGCCAAACTATAAGCAACTACAACATGACATTCTTTCTTTAACAATGGAAATATCTTGGGCTAATACTGCAGATATTCAGTTTCAGATGTCAGATACTGAGTATCCATTCTTTTACTCTATAAAAATTAACAAGCACCAGCTGACTAAAAAGTACTTACCAGTTATGATTTTATTCCATCCATCCACCCTATATCCTTTTTACCCACATTTAATATTCAAATAATTCTTCTATGAAATTAAGAACAAATATCAGCTCCGCAAAACAATGAACTTACCTCAAACTAGCACACATACATAATTAAGTTCTTACCGTTGACTGTCACCTTTGCCATGCTCTTGGCAGTGCCCACGTCACAAGTATAGATATCAGTATCTTTCTCCTCCAGGTGTTTGATGGTGAGAGTTAAGATCCTCTCCCTCTGAGACATCTCATATCGACCTCCAGGCTTGAGCTCTGTGTGACCTTTAAGCCATATCACAGTGGATGGCGTTTGTGCAGTCTCACATTTCAATGTAACAGAACTCTTCTCGTCCACTTGGCTGTCCTTCAGTGCTGTAGTGAATTTATGGATTGGCTCTGTGAAAAGACAATAACCTTGTTTCAAGCAGAACTGCTTTAATACAATAAAAACATACTTATTATCTTTTGCAACAGTCTTTATGTAAGTGTAGTCATAAGTCTCTCAAACTGTCAAAGACAACAAGTGCAGCTAGATGGAAAGTAGGTTAGTGCATAATCTTCCATCTCACCCTTAATTTCGAGCTTTGCTCTGGTGATTGAGCCTCCAACAACTTCACAGCTGTATTCTCCAGAGTCTTGAGCAGAGACATTCCGGACAGTCAGCTTCATGACTTTATCCTCTTGGCTAATGTCATATTTTTGGCCCTTTCTGATGGCTTTGCCTTCCTTGGCCCACTTTACAGTGGAAGTAGCTTGTATCACCTCACAGGTAAATACAGCGTCTTCCCCTTGAACAGCACTAACATTCTGCAGTCCTTTTGACACAGATGAAGCTTTGCCTGCAACATGGGATGATAATATGTTAATTTTACATTTTTTAAAATACTGTTATTTATTTATTTGTTTATAAGCCATTTTAAAAATAGATACATAGCTTACCTTCAACTGTTAGTGTTGTTTTGGAGCTCAGGTCTTTAATCTTAAAGACCACTTCTCCAGCATCAGCAGGAGTGACATCCTTGATGGTCAATATGTACTTGCGTCCTTTATTAGTGACATTGAAGCGACCTCCGTTTGTAACAGTTTGGCCATTAAGAGCCCAGGAACACTCATCTGTGCTCTCACGAGATAGGATGCACTCAAAGCTACATGTCTCTCCCTCATTTACCTCAGCTGACTTCAGAAACTTTGTAATTCCAATGCCAATCTCTGAATTTGGGACAGAGAGCATACCCTGGTGATTATGCCAAACAATACCATATTTGTATGAAGGCTATGTGTATAAACATGTGTATCTGAATCAAACAGTGGTCCACCAACCTCTTACAGTGACCTTTGCTTTGGAAACTTCAGTTCCAAGATCACAACTATACTCTCCAGCATCTTCTTTAGTGACGTCTTTGATGATCAATCCCAAAGACTTGCCTGTGTGAAGGAGCTCATACTTTGGTCCAGCCTTCAAGACTTTACCGTCTTTCTTCCATGTGGGAGAAACCCTGGGCTTGGATGCCTCACATGCCAGAGTGATCATGCCCTTCTCCTCTCCAATCACATCATCTAGAGACTTGAGGAACACAGCACGCTTCTCTGGAAGGGAAAATGTAAACAGTACAGATTCAATGTAAGAGACAAATATGTTTCATGACTGAATCTCAATCAGAGTATGAACATGCATGTAGCTACAATGCCTGATTTCGTGCCTTAACATTTCATACATTAATTTTTTTTGTATGCTTGTTAATGTAGCACATGACAGCTCTTACCTTTAACCTTGAGTGTCACAGACTCTTTCACCTTACGAACTTGAAAGGTAATAATGCCACCATCCTGAGGTGCAAGGTTCTTCAGCATGAGCTTGTGAACTTTCCCCTCATGAGTGATGGTGTTGACTTCATTAGTGAAGAGCACTTTGTCATTCAGAAGCCACTGTGCCTCTTCATCTGCATAGTTAATCTCACTTGTGAACACTGCATCACTGTCTTCATCAACCTCTGTGTCAGCCAAGTGCTTGATGACCTTAATTTCACGCACTGAACAAGAGAAACAGGATGGTTTTAATTTTCATTTTAAAACAACTTTCATCCAAAAGCATTCTCAATTGCTCTGTGTGATGTTTTTAAGACAATGCACAGTTTTTTGTGTGGTATATAAAAGTCATACAGTACCTTCAACAGTAAGTGTGCCTTTAGTCTTAGCAGGTCCAGACAGACAGCAATACTCTCCACTGTCTCCCTCTGTCAACTTTTGAATGGTGAGTTGAGCCCTTGTAGCATCTTGCTTCATGTTATACTTGTCTGATGCTGACAGAGGTACCTCACCTTTGAACCACTTAACCTCTTTAGGTGAAGCAGAGAATTTACAGCTGAGTATGGCTGAGCTTTTCTCCTTCCCCTTTACATCTTTGATGGGTTCTGCAATCTCAAGTGGACGCTCTAAATGTGACGAACAGTAAATGATCAGGTAAATATATCCACAAAAGTATCACAGGACATGAGTTACTGTGGCTAACTTCTGTTTAAATGTGATTTAATTCATTTACCTTTGACTGTGAGCTGGGCTAAAGATTTGCTCTTCCCAGCCGTAAACTGCACAGGTCCTGTCATCGATGCTTTTGTCTTTTTGAAAGTGAGACGGTGCATAGTGCCCTCTTTCTCCATTTCAATATCAGCGCTCTCCTGCACAGCAACTCCATTCAAAGTCCATGTAGGAGGTTTCACTAGTTCCATACTTATTTCAACCTCAAAAACAGCTGCAAACGGTTCTGTCACTTCTACTGAGCTAAGCTCCCGCACAATGCTGATGGACTGCTCTGAAGGGGTCAAGAAAAGAAATATTTGATTAAAAGTCAATAGTACAATCATGTCATTAAATAAAACTAATGTTAATTCATAGTTCTTCCTGCCCTTATAGACTACAAATCTCATACGCTTTACATCATGACGTTAAATTTAAACAAAAATCTTAATATAGACCCATTAAATTTGTTCTTTTTCTCATATTGTGAACAAGGTACATACTTAACACTTAAAACTTTTTAGAGTTAAAAATAAACTAAAATTTGACAGTTAAAAACTAAATGTCATCACTCTTTTATGGACAAACTAAATAATAGAGTCACTGTAATACTATACTACAGCTACACTTCCTACCTAATATGGGATTTCTTTACTGTAATATTTTTATTCTTACACGCTGACATTTACCCATTTCAGCTGACCTGTCAGTTTACTCTCTTGTGTGCTTAGTTGCACTTGTTAGGACAAGTACTGAGCACACAATTTGAACCGTCAAAGTTGGAGAGGCACAGGTGTTACTAATAACATCAACAATAGCTGAATTCTATTCCAGTGTCCTTGTAAGTAACGACAATGTGACAGTGAGCCAGCATGCACAAGACAAGGATCCCCCTAAAACCGAAGCAGCTAAACAGAATCCAGCCATTGTTCATTTTATTATTCCCACCTGTACTTTTTTCTGCCCTGACACATTCAAATGCATTTTATGAAAAGGTCTTTTCTTTATCCAAAGATTTTTTTCATAATAACCTTTCACATTTCCCAACTAACTTCTACCTGAGTCTACTCAACCACAAATGACTGAAAACACCTCAGGGTGTTACTCCAGATTCAGTGGTAATGGAGCTTTGTTATTTTCCTTCATGCATCAGTCATCATTTTAAAATGTTGTTTACCATGTTAATGCATTTAGTAAGTGAGACTTGTTCCAACATGGTCAAGAAATAAATCAACATAATATCCCCAGACTTCCTATTAGTAAAATACTTAATTATTTTTGATTGATAGATTTATGAATAAATAAAGACGGACAGACAGACAGGCATGTAGATGTATAGAAAGATACCTCATTGAACAGTAGTCTGATGGCTGGTTTGGTGTAAATACTTTGTAAACATGTATTTATACCATCATATGCTTCAATGACCAACAATTGATAATCCTGACACTAAGCTAACAATCAACCGTTTTCATCTTCCATCAGGTTACCTTCTACAAGTAGTTTACACGATGTCTTGTCATCAATGGCATCACAGGTATACGTATCTTCATCACGCTCGTCCACGTTGTTGATGGTGAGTTTTCGGTACACATCTTCACTTTTGATCTCGTACTTCTCACTGGGTTTGATCTCCGTCTTGTTCTTGTACCACTTGACTTTCGCACTGGCACGCGACACTTGGCATTCAAGATGACCACGATGCTTATACATCGCTATCTTATCCCTGAGTCTCCTCACAAACTTGACAGGCAGCTCTACAGCAACAATAACACTGTATCAATGAAAGCTTTCATGTATGGAACATCCGAAGAATTAAGGCTTTTCATTTCAAAGCCTTGCCAAAGCCCTTGTTTAAGCGCACAATAGGACAAGCTATAATTATATTTGAATTATCTTACAGCCAGCAAATTGGGCTCACACGTAATGGAAAAGTCCAATATTTGCAAAAGCTAAAGCAGATAGCAAAAATCTTGTGATGACTCCTGCATGTCATTTTGATTTATATATCATTTGCTTTTGTTTGCAAAAAGTAAGTTGCTAATATCGAAACAAAAAACATCTGCGTGTTTATTCAGCTTAGCACAACCTTTGGTCAACTGATAGCAAAGTATGCCTTCTAATCATCAAATGAAACGAAATATACAAAATTACTGGACGAATGATGCCTTTTGCATAGACCATTGCACTGATCTTCATTCAGTCAAGAGAGAAAACTATGTCAAAGCACCTTACAATGACCCCAAACCTCATCTATTTGTCTCTTTGCCATCAGGTCTCAATGAAGCATTACAATGTAAATGCAAGTTGCAACTGGACTGACGATCTCATCATTATCAGAATAAGGGAATCGGGATTACTGTTCTAACAAGACAATATTTCATCAAGTTTAGTGCACTTTTACATTTGGCCCACTAAACCAGTAGAAACATTGAGGTCAGTTTATAAAATGATGCAGGAATTCTGTTGTTCAAATGTTAACATAATCAGAATTCCATACAGGCTAATGATCAGTTTACGGTGGTCCAATTGTTTGTAATTTTAAAGAAAAAAAGGCTTAAAAACACAAATATACTTCATAGTTTGCAACTTTCTAACAGCTTTTTTCAAAATGAATAGCAATAATCCATTTGCAACCATGCCTGAACATTGTCACATATTGTTAGTGAATCCATGCAACAATATAAAGTATGTTCTGCTATTTGATTTCAGCAAAACACAGGCTTGCTTACCTTTCACTTTAAGTTTAGCAGTTGAAGAGGCTTTCTCGGTTGTGAATTTAATCTCACCCATGTCCTCGGGGGTAACAGACTTAAACAGAAGTACATAGGTTCTTCCTGTAGTCAGAAATAGACAGCTTACAGTACTAAAATCTCATTATTCAGGTCAATTTTATAACACTAAATTATTGCAAAAAAATAATTATATTGGTTAACTAATTTCTCGAGGCCTTTACCTTCTTGTCTCATCTTGATGTTGTCACCAACTTTGAGTTTGTTACTTCCTTTGTACCACTGGCAGTCCACTTCATCATGGGAGATTTCACAGACGAATGCAGCACTCTCCTTCTCCATCACCTCGACATCCTCCAGCTTCTTAACAATTTTGATATCTCTGGCTGCAGTAAAATATTATAAAGATGTTTCTCTGTACTGAAAATTATTAAACTGCACCCTATATAATGGTATCTGACTGTATATTGTGTTTTTTATCGTGTTACCATGAACGGTGAGCTTGGCCGAGGTGTTATCATCACTAGTGCGGCATATGTAAGTGCCTGCATCTTCAGGGGTGCATTTGTTGATGACCAAAGAGCGCTTTCGACCCAAGGAATGAATGCCAAAGTTCTTTCCAGGTTTCAGTTCCACATCATTCTGCGGATCAATACATTTCCAAGGTTTTAGATATATACTGTTCACTTTCTAAATTTTACTATTTCATTCTGAAAACAATAGTGCTTACAATAATTTCTCACCTTAAACCATTTAACGTCTGCATTTGTTCTGGACACTTCACATTCAAAAGTAACCTTCTCTTTCTCAGGAACACTAATATCCATAATAGGCTTGGAGATCATGACAGGAGGTTCTGTAAAATCAACACATGTTGGTCATAAACACAACAAAAGATGTTTGGTTGGCTGAGACCCTCTGTAACTATTAGGTAACTATTCAAACTACAGGAAGCAGTCCTTACCTGTGACAATCAGTTTGGCAGATATATGCACTCCTTCAGCTTGGAAGGCAATAGTTCCTGCATCTTCCCTCTTGAGACTGGACAACGTTAAGGCATGCTTTTTACCCAAAACTGTGATACGGCAGTTTGCCCCTGACTTCAACTTGGCCCCATCCCTCATCCATGTGCCTTCAACATCAGCCTGGTTAAGTTCTACCTCAAGAGTCACAGTCTCTGTCTCATGTGCCTTGGTTTCTGTTAGGCCCTTTACTACCTGGATCTTCTTCACTGTGAGGAGGAATGATTAATAATTAACTTACAAGCAAGATTTCCAAGCATATTGCTAACCAATAATACAAATATCATTCAATCAAAACAAAACAAACATTATTGGAGAAAGACATTCTTTTTCTGGGGTTAAGACATGTACTTAATACTGTATAATGTATAATTAAAATATTATTGTGGATAAGTCTCACTCTCAACACTGAGTTTGGCCTGAGTTTTGTCATCCAGGGTTTCACAGGAGTAGATGCCTCGGTCAGCATGAGTCACACTCTTGAAGACCAGAGTCTGCTTAGCTCCATCAACTCGAATCTCCATGTTGCCTCCAGGCTGCAGCACTACGCTGTTCTTCATCCATTTTACTTCGTTTGATGGCTTACTGAGCTCCACCTCCAGCTTTATTTCACTCTGTTCCTCCACTGTCAGGTTTTCCAGTTTTTTCTTAAATGTCACAGGCTCATCTAATTGAAAGAAATGTTAAATTAATAATGTAGATCTTCCATTATTGAACATACTTAAAAGAGATGTTTTAAAGAGAAAACATGTTCTTACGTTGCACTTGTAGTATAGCTTTGCAGCTTTTGCCTTCTGCGTCCACACTAATCTCCCCAGCATCTTTTCGGGTGACAGCGATGATGGTGAGCGAGTGACTGCTACCACCATGCTCAATTTTATACTTGGGCCCAGCAGTGACGGGTATACTGTTGTGAAACCATCTCAAGCTGGCATCCGCTGGGTTGACGGCACACTTGAAAATTGCATCTTTTCCCTCCATTGCAGCAACATTGTTCAGTTTGGTGGTCAGTCTCACTAGTCTGGGTGCTGAAGGGAAAAATTCACATAAAATGAAAAAGACTGAAACAAAAATATTTGTTACCCTAAAATTTTTAAGTTTATTAAAGTTAATAATGATAACCTTTGGAGGAGACTTTAACCGATGTCTTGTCATTCCGACATTCACAGCTGTATTCTCCTTCATCTTCTTTAGTCATGCCAGTCACAGTTAGGACCCGCTTAGCACCATCTGTCCTGACAGAGTACCTGCCTCCAGGTTTAATCTCACGGCCACCATGCTGCCAGACAACATCCCCTGAGGCTTGATTTAGTTCACACACCAGGCTAAGTGTACCTCCCAACTCCACTGCAGCAGGTTTCAAAGGGACAACAAACTTCAAAGCTGATTCTGAAATTAAAAACATGGAAGTTAGACATCTAAACAAAATCTGGCATTTAAAGAGGTCTGTAAAGCATAATAATATGCTTAAATAAATAAATAAATAAATAAATCAGGATGTTCTCAGACAATTTCAGCACTTGCCTTTAACTTGAACTTTGAACTCCATTTTGTCATCAGCAGTTTGACAGCAGTATGAGCCACTGTCTTTGGATTCAGTGGATTTTACTATCAAGGTACGTGAAAGGCCATCTTTTTTCATTTCATACTTGCTGCCCTCTTTGAGCTCCACGCCATCTCTAAACCACCTCACACTACCACTCTCTGTGGTCAGCTCAGTGGTCAAAACAATGTTTTCACTTGTTTGAACAACACATGTGTCCGTAACAGACTTCCTCTGGAACTTGACAGCTGCATCTAAAGAGAACAAACAGCTTTTTTTCAGTGCTTTGTGAATAAAATGATTATTTTTCTGACTTAATGGATAATTCTTGAATATATATATTTTACCTGTCATCTGCAGCTTGAATACCAGCTTCTCAGCCCCAGCTTCACATGTGTATTCTCCAGCATCTTTTTTCTCCATTTTTTCTATCACCAATTCTCGACTCTTGCCCTTTGACTCCATGTGGACTGCTTTGCTGGAAGTCAGCAGTTTGCCATCCTTGTACCATTTCACCTCTGTTTTGGAATCAGCTACTTCACAGCTCAGGGTGGCTTTCTGGGACAGAGTAGCTGTTACCTCCTTCTTGACCGACTCCCTGTTAGAGAACCCAGCTGGAGCTTCTGGAGCTATGAGTACAGAACAGCACTGAGTATCAGAGCAGCAATTAAACAAAAGAAAAAAAAAAGAAAAAAAGACACACAAAAAAAACAACACGAAAAAAATCCCTTTTTTGGTCTACTACACTTAACATTTTAAGTGATAGTTTCCCTCTGCCCTTTTAGCTTTGTTCAGCTATCATCTATCTCTCAGCTTAGGGTGGGTGGCTGTCTAAGAGAGAGTATCTTTTCTTTCTTGAAAGACTCTGTGCTAAGAAAAGTAGATTTAGCCTGGACTTCTGTAGAAGCAACTAAAGGACTGTGGTGGCAGTTCAAAAAAAGGACTTCACAGAGTACAGACAGCAGAGTACAGATTTACTCGACATATTCAGTTCTTCCAGATGCACTGCACAGACCGAGTTCTGTTAAGGGCCATCACAATGCGGGGGACAAAACATTTCACTCTTCAGTCATAAACCAAAAGCAGGAAAGGTTTACACGAAATGCTGCAGAGAGGAACAATTGAGGCATCAAAAACAGTTGATGCAGAAAGAAAAAGATCAAATCAGTCACTAGAAACTGAAAAATATAGAGCCATAAGACAAAAAAGCTGTCTCAGTAAACAAATGCTAAAAAAATTTAAGAGAAATAGTCACATAATATTCACTGTCACATAATAAAATATGAAAGACACCATTATTACCATGTAACCACTCCTGAATGAGACAGTTGTATTTAAATTCAAATGCATCTGGGCCTTCTGTTTTATATGCTATGTCTCCTATGGTTTGCAAAAAACAACAAGTAGGACTTGATATTTATTTAACATTCTTCATACTCCTTACCTTCCACATATATTTTAAAGACCAGTTTTTCAGTCCCAGCCTCACAGATGTACTCTCCAGCATCCTTCTTCTCCAC
>JAPZDY010000004.1:14884249-14909413 GCA_029783645.1 Ctenochaetus hawaiiensis | reverse complement strand
GCCATCCTTGTACCATTTCACATCTGTCTTGGTTTCAGCCACTTCACAGCTAAGAGTGGCTTTCTGGGAGATGGTGGTTTTCACCTCCTTCTGGACTGACTCCTTGTTGAAAAAGGCTGACTGAGCCTCTGCAGCTAACATAAATAAGAATTACAGTGTTGTTATATGCATTTTTCACAAATATGTGCGACATATTAGAAGAGTCAAATTGATCAATCATTCAGTGCACCTTCACCTATTATTTATTTCCTATTTCTGTTTAAGATTTTTAAAATCCCAAACTGATTTTACAGATAGTAAATATGATGATTAAGTGTGTAATAAGTAACCCTCTGCTAACCATCAACAAAGACAAAAAAACTAATCATTTACAACTGAAAATATCAGTTAAATTCTATATATCCAACTAATAAATCCAGCAGTCCTACCTGTAACAAATATCTTGAAGACCAGCTTATCCACTCCAGCCTCGCATGTATACTCTCCAGCATCACTCTTGTCCACCTTTTCAATCACCAGCTGACGAGTATTGCCTTTTGCCTCTGAGTATATTGTCCTACTGGATATCAACAACTTGCCATCTTTGTACCATTTTACCTCTGTCTTGCTATCTGAAACACTGCAGCTAAGAATGGCTTTCTGAGAGAGAGTTGCTTTGATCTCCCTCTGGACTGATTCCTTGTTGGAAAAGGCAGCTAGGGCTGGAGTTTCTGAGAAAACAAAACAAGGTAAGGAAATCAATGCCTGTCTTGTGTCTTGTTTAATAGAGCTCGAAAAACCTCATTATAAAGTCTTACCTTTTATCTTGACCTGGAATGTGACTTTGTCTGTTGCTGTCTCACAAGAGTAATGTCCTTCATCACTCTTCTTAGCACTCTTGATGATGAGCTTCCTTTGAGTCCCTTTGGAGATGATGGCGGTTCTTTGGTCCTCAGTGATCTCGACTTGATCCTTTTTCCACACAACGGCCGCGCTGGCAGGAGATACCTCACAGGTCAGCTCAAGATCTCCTTTAAGGGACGATGACATACCCATGGGACCTCTGGCTTTGTTCAAAAACTTGGCAGGTTCATCTGACAGAAAAAGAGATGGACATTAAATACTGACACTATTATTATTCATTACTCTTTGTTTTCATGCATAAAATATTAATGATGTAAAATAAAATAATATTATATAAATAAAATAATTTACATATAATTATTATATAATAATTATATAGTATAATAATATAAATATTAGAATTGTATAATGTATTATACCAAATTATAATAGTGCATGTAAAATCTTTGTAACATTAATTGAACTCCCTTAAAGTGTGTATCTTTCAGGTTGTTATCAGAGTAAAAAGAATTCAGTACATCACATGGTCTGAGAAAGTGTGCATTTGTTGCACACACAATGCACAGTTACCTTAACAAAGTCATCTTTGCCCCAGCCACAGCAGACTGTCAAATCTTTTTTACTCTGCAATAAAGTTAAACTGTAAAATTTTTCTTAATGGCAATAGTATGATCATACCTTTAAGAGTGAGTTTCAGGGGCAATTTGTCATCACCTAAAACACACTCGTAAATGCCCACATCTTCCTCTGTTACATTATGAACCATCAGGATCCTCTTGCGGTCAATGGTCACATATTCATACTTCTTTCCTATTTTCACCTCCCGCCCATTCCTCATCCAAACCACCTAAAGAAACAAACAGAGACCTGATTCCCAAAGTACACATACAACAAATATCTAGGATTAAAAGAGCACCTGAATGTTCCACTCTCGCAAAACTACTATTACTTTAGTGTTATAGAGTAGGAGTAATTGTGCTGACACATATTCAACAAAGTGTCAAACAAAGTGTCTCTTTTGAAGACTATTTTGTGCTGGAGCAACATAAAACAGAAAATGTCAGATACTGATTTTATTCATTTCCAAATGAATCAATTCTATATAAAGTGGTGAATATCTTTTCACTCTCAGCGTTTGTGTTACAATGAAAAAAGGTACAAAGTTTACTTAAATGAAATATACTTTTGCCATGTAATCTATATAGTAATCTATATCATTTTCCGTATATCCATATATATCTGTCTTTCAAACACTTGTGAAAAGAGCATTTAAGGCAGATATTTTTTCATTTTAACAATAAATTTTATTGTCAAAAATGACATCAGTGCACTAAATCAGTAAACTTAACTTGGAATTATAAAGCATAAATTACCCCAATACTTTTTTTCTGCATTATGTGGTGTTTTATATCAGAATAGAGGTACACTGAAATAATCTGTGAAAGCTAAAGTAAAGCTAGAATTGATGTATGTTCCCCATCACAAACCTGTGCATCGTAATCTGACACCTCAGCAGTCAGCTGAGCAGTGGCTTGGGCACTGCAGGTCACCACCTCCAGCAGATCTGACTTGTTCGTGAACCGAACAGGAGGAGCTAAAAATACAGAGCAAGAATTACTGATTTGCTTCTCACAAAACATATAGTAAATACCAATGACCTTCAATTTAGAATAAGGTTAAGAAAGAATATAGAACATCTTAACGCAAAAAAACAAATGAACTACTATATTTTAATATGATTTAGTCCTTCAGTGATGAAAGTTTAACTGGATTTTAGTACGTACTCTTCACAGATAGGATGCAACTGCTTTGTGAGCCTCCACCCACAAACTTGACTTCAGCTCCATTCATCTCCATGTCCACTGACCGGATGAGCAAAGTATGCATGTTCTTGGACCTGGTGATGAGGTAGTCGCCTCCACTGCGCAGGAGGCGACCACCTAGAGACCAGAAGCCAGAACATACAGCAGACAGCTCCACGGAGATAGAGAACTCCTCTCCAGCGATTGCAGTGCTGTTTATCAGGCCTTTCCTGATTTCACCAACAGGTTCTGGAGACAACAGGCAAACAAGATATGATAGAAGAAGACTTGAATGCATACCACAGTAGCCCATAGCCATGAATGACAAAGGTCAAAGAGGTACTGGTCTTACCTAGGTAGAAGCTTCCAGGCACCTCCAGATAAGGGCTCTGGCCAAAGTCATTCATTGCAGAGATGCGGAATTGGTAGCTGGCTTCTTCAGTAAAGTCACGGATGGTGATCTCTGTTGACAAAATTGTTTCTCCAGCATTGCACTTCTGCCATGTCTGAGTGCCAACCTTCCTCCTCTCCACAGTGTAGGCTTTGATGGGCACTGGGCGGTCGCTGTCAGGAGGAGACCACTGGATGGTGATGGATGAGTCAGTCTTGTTCTGCACCACAGCATCGACTGGGGGATCAGGAGGATGTTTCCTTGCAGCTGAAGCAGAGATGATCAGATGAGTACTGAGTGATTTTTGTGCAACAAAACATAAACTGTAAAAAAAATCCAGCATTTTTTTTTTAAATCTTGGTTTAAATTTAAAAGTTGGCTGTCATTCTCTTTACCTACAATGTTTTGTTGACTAATTTAATTACTGTGATGCTGTAAAAGTCAAGGGGAATCTGCACTGTGTCTGTATAACTGAGTACACTTTAAGCCAGTTTTTCGAAATGATATAGGGAAGACAAATCTGTATACTTAAAAGCCACATAGCATAAGTACAAAAGCTTGTGTTTGATGACTTTGATGACTAATGACTTTCAGTGAAAGAATGTAGAAACACCTTCCTAGCAACAAACTTTGCCCAATTACAAGTCAGTATACACCAGGTCTGACATTTTAGGAGACATAAACATTAGAAAAACATTTTTTTTCAGTAGAAAATATCTTTAAATGTTTCACATTACATATCAGTATTAAATTAGGTATTTGCCAGATCAATGGGTCAATATGAATTTATTAACGCAGGGGACAGACTCACCAGTCACAGAGAATCGAGTGGAAGTCTTGCAGTCTCCAGCAACAAAGGCCACTTCTCCTGAGTCATCTGCCTGGCAGTCTCTTATTGTGAGTGTGTACTGTCTGAACACACAGGCAATGGAAATGCGGGAATCTTCCTTCAGCTTCTCGCCATTGCGGGTCCAGTGGGCATCTGGGCAGGGATGCTCAAGCTCCACACAGAAGATAACAGTGTCACTGACAGGAACCACAGTTCTTCGGGGAAGTTTCTTAGTAATGTTGCCTGTGATATCAGAGGAATCATAAATTACATAAAGAAAAACATTCACTAGCATATTATACACATTGAAAAAGATTCTAATAATCAGGTATGCAGTGGATTCAGACTGTATGACTCCTTAATATTTTGGACTTATTACTCTGTGCCATATGTATTCTAGGCAAGGTCACATTAGTTTCTTTTGATAATAGCATTGTGATGCTTGCACATAATAGCTAGTAAGATATAAAGACAGAAAAAAAGTCTCAACCATACCCAGGACAGTTAGCTCAGCCACAGTGCGACTGCCCTCTTTCATCTCACAGATATAAACACCATCGTCGTTGGTGGTGACATTGTGGATGGTGAGACGCCTTAGGGTGCCCTCCTCCTCCATGCGGTATTTGATATTTTGCTCCAACCTCGTTTCCTCCATGAACCAGTTGGCCTGGGTGCCAGTAAGAGGCACCTCACACATCAGTGTGGCTGACAACTTCTCTTGAACCTCAACATCCTGTAGCTTCCTCCTGAATGGCACCTTAGGCTCTGACACAACGAAAAATAACAGAATCTTCACGTTATTTAACCACGTTAATGATGTTGCAAGTGTTAGACAATCAACAAAAAAAAATCACTTAACTTAACCAATTCTCAGACCTTCTATATTAATATCCCCATGATCTCAGTTGCACTTTAGGATGCAATAGCAAAATCAATGTGAAGAAAAGAGATTGAGAGACAGTCCATGACAATGCAAAACTTCATTTGTATGATTGTTTGTGTGGCATTTTTATAGAAATTCAGCCCCCACTATCAGACACACTATCCTACTATGTCTTCAATACACAAAGGCTAAAATTTTCTTTTCATTACATGTTTTATATAACCCTTAGATTAAATTGCTAAGAATATACTAAGTGAAAGGATTTTTTAGTTGTCAATAGTGAAATGTTGGTTACTGAAGCCCTGGTTTAATAATTAATAATAGTTGTTGGAAAGTGAAGAAATCAATGAAAACCCTTTCAAGCACCTTACTGGAAATGATTTCAAGATAATCATTATTTTATAAGACTATGTTTAACGTAAACTTAAGGTTTTCAATGTGCTGACGAAACCTACTTCTTTGATGAAATGTGCACAGAAGCCTAAATCGTGTATATTTGACCTACTTCTCAAGTTTCTTAGCGTCGTCTACATTACAGAAGCATTTATATCTATACTTTGAATCCAAGCCAGCTATTTTAACTATAGGAAGCAAGTGTTGAAGCATGTGGAACTCCACTTTGAGTTATGGGTGAAGACCACTGAGTTCTGTAATCACTCAAAAGCATCTTAAAGAGTATGCTTTTAAAGTATTTCCATAACGTATCTCTGAAATGACAAGTGAGCTGTTTCAACATTGCAGTGACCGATTTTTACATTTAGAATATCTACAAAAACAAAATGGTCGCACACAAAGGAGAGCCTAAGCTTGTGAGATCACTTGAACTCTTAAAGTAAACAATATTGTACATGGATGTACAATATTTGATTTCTGCCAATACTGCAGATATGCAGATATTTTCCAGCTCATTTGCTAATGTCAGTATATGCGCATATTTTTTTCACCTAATTCCAGAGAACATCTGGAAGTCTTTCCTTTGTTGAAATTAATATACCATTTTTTATTACCTTATTGCCTGGGATCACTATTAGATGCAGTGGGCTATTAAATGCCCCACCCCATCCTACCCCACCACCGACTTCACAGTTATGAGAATTCTTTTCTGCTAAGAGACCTCATTTTATTTCTGTCCACCATGACGGATCATGTTGCTCATGTAACCACCAGGAGTTCAAAAGGTTTAATTTTTTACTTTGCAAACCTCCCCTTTAAACCGAACAAGCCAATAAACTCCAAGCAATCAAAAGAAGTATCCATGTTTCTGCACGTAACATTGAACAGGTACAGTGGCACAGCCCTCATAATCAGACTGAATGGAGATGACCAACTCACATAAATATACAATTCTATATTTCATCTCTTAGGACAATGTCTTCCCATGGAAGTCGCACTATCAGAGGTGTTGTGTGCTCCAGTAAGTGAGTGACCATCTTAGCAACTGTGAACTACTCATCACCAGCAGAAAATAGATGCAACACAACACCCTGCTTTAGAGGATGAGCCAGACTTTAACCCTGTGAAAAGCCACATACATTTTTAGAGGTTTAAAAGAGGCTTTGGTACAGTAATTTGGACAACACTTACAGTAGTGCTGTCGCCAGCAGTAAGTTTATTCCACAGACAAATAGCTTATTACTCTGTGCTATAAGTTTCCACTTTGACTGCTATCAAAAAACAAAAATTGAACCATACTGCTGCACTGGGTGACAGGTTCCTTCATTCCATTTGACACAGGCAATGCATTTTACTTTGAGTAAATTACACATACATCATCCTAGTGTTTTAAATACTTAACAGTGCACTAAATGTGTGTGAAGTCACAGCTAAAAGTAACTCCCAACAAATAATAATTCACTCCTGTTTGGGTATAGGTGCTAGGAAATACAGTGTTCTGCTGTCAAATATCCAGACTGTACAGTACATATTTATGAGCCATTTTAAAAGATTTATGTCTTGGTGAGAACCAACTGGCTTAATGTTTTAGGGTTGTCCCACGGTCACTGCAGCAAGGTTGGAAAGTATTCAGAAAAAAACATTTATTTTTGTTTTTCATGGGATTTGTTAATAGTAAAGTAAAAATTAAATCATGCCAAAATTATCCTTTAATCCTTGTGAAATCCCTCTGAAAATGCTGCACATAAAGTGGCAGCCTCTTTCTACATGCTGACAGATGATGCACATAATTCATGCATATAAAATGTCACCAATGACAGCTTGTAGGGGATTCTCTTAAATGCTAGGATAACATTTATCTCTGTACTGTTCGTAGCATTTTCCGAAGACACATCATCTTACCTTTGACGGTTACCAACACAGCACTGTAGGTCTGTCCAGCCATATTGGTTGCATTGCAGGTGTACAGGCCATTATCTGCCTGCTTGCAGTACAGGATCTTGAGGATGAAGTTCTCGGCTTGGTCCTCATAAATGACATGCCTGCGGCCTTCACTGATGTTTGTTCCATCCTTTCTCCAGATAATGTGGGGCTTAGGGTGCCCTGTCACAAAGCAGCTGAGTTTGGCATGTTTGCCTTCAGTCACTGTGCAGGTTCGGGTGAACACACCTTTTGGCAGCTTTGCCAGGGCAGATGCCCTTAACTCATGTTCCAGACTCAGAGAACTTAAACCATCTCTAACATTGACTGTGGATGAGGAAGAAACAGAGGAGCTGCTTTCTTCATTGCGATAGATAGAGATGTCCTTCTTCATTTCCTCTTTGCGCTTTTGAAGGTGAGAAAGGAGGGAGGTGTTCTTGTCTGCAGTCAGGTGGCGAGAATCCTGGACATCTACAACAAGAGCTGCTGCAGCCTTTGCACGACCAACAGTGTTCTGGGCCCTGCAGGTGTAGGTGCCGCTGTCCAGGTTACGCACACTTTGGATCTTTAAGGTGCTGCTTTCACTGTCTGAAATAATCTTGATACGGTTAGTCTCCCCAAGGTAGCGCCCATCTTTTTCCCAGTCAAAGTTGGCTTCAGGGTAAGCTGCAACCCGGCAGTGGAAAACAACATCTCCTCCCAAACCTACATGTGTTAAGGTAGGCTTAACCAGGAAAGCAGGGGCCCTCTGAGCCATCTCTGTTGGTAGGGCCACTTTGAGGGTTACAGCAGCATAAGCTTCCCCAACATTGTTTTTTGCCCGGCACATGTACTGGCCACTGTCCTCCAGTGTTAAATCATAGATGGTCAGGCGGTACACATTTCCATCCTCCACAGTCTTGAAGCGTCCCCCTGATGTCAGCCTCAGCTTGTCCTTTTCCCAGGTGATCAGTGGGGTAGGGCTGCCCACGATAGTGCAGCTTAGGGTGGCATCCTTGCCTACACACACCGAAAATGCCTTTGGGCGGGTGAGAAACCTGGGGACTCCTCCGAACAAGTTTGGATCCATTGTTTGTTCCTGTAGGACAAGAGACAGTGAATATACAATCCACCACCAGACAGCAGCTAAAAAAAAAAATATGCAACATTGAGCAGGGCATGTCACATTTGTTAAAGCACTTGTAATGATTTTAACTGCTGGTAAAACAGCGGGTAGTAGTCTGGCACAGTCTGGGTAAAATATATTTGAATATATTTTCAGTTACTTATCTGGATAAATTTAAAAATTAATTCATAAAATTTAAATTCGACTCAGTTGTAATAATTGTTTACAAGAAACTATACACAATTTCTCTTTAACTGTGATAAAAAAAATACAAAATACAAAATAAGAAGACACACATTTCTCTTATACAAATAGTGTCAGTCATTTTGTGTTATTTTGTGATCACACATTAAATTCCAAAGAAGCCCTGTCAAATGTACCCAAACCATATTGAGATGTGTCTTAATTCATACTATTAATATGTTATGCTATGAAAATAGACATAATTCAGCCTGAGAGCGGCATATTTATGGATGGATGGCAGTGACAGTAAGCGTCGGTCCACATAATCTACTTCGTCCAGGCCCTACAGATATTCATTCACTATCACAAAGATTTAACCTCACGCCATGCAGCCTATTCAGTAGGAAGATAAGTTTAATAACACTACAACAAATGAATTCCCCTGTAACAAGGTCAAATAGTGGCGATATGTGCCTTTCAAAGAGTGACATTTGCCAGCTTTGTCACCTCTGTCGGTTGAACTGCCTGTCCCAAAAATAACCTCAGCTGTCAGACCCCGTCTCTGTCCATTGCCATTTGTAGAAGAGTTAAGGGACATCAGCTGTCTGATAAAGCTCTCACTTCAAAACAAATTAATTTCTTATAGTCTATTTCCTACAACTAAAACATCTTAAATATTAAGATTAAATTACCAACTAAGTTATGTAAAACTGCAAAAAACAGGAGTACACTAACTTTTAACTGAAGTTTAATTAAACAATAACTGAAACTGGATGGTGTAACGTTAACGTTAGCATGCTAGGTTTACTAATTTAACTCAAAAGAAATGTTTCAGGTGTGAAAGTATGTTTTTTAATTAGCTTACCCATACAATTTTGAGTTTAAGTTCATTAAACTTAACATATAACTTCGAACAAGTACTCGTTATAAACATTAATATAACATTTGGTATTTTATGCTAATATCACGTCAGTTATTAGCTTATCGTTATTTGCTTTTTCACCTTGAGTCTTCAGCCACTCAGGTAACGTTAAAACGGGCGCTGAATCATGTGGGCTAAAACTTCAGTTGGTCGCCAAAGATTTCCAAATGAAAGCTTACTCCAATATAAATGTTAAGAAATCCCAACAAAAAAAGTCTTCTTGGTGCTCAAATATCCTTGAAATGGTTGTAAATCCAGAATGGTGGAACATCCCCCAGTCTCCTGCGGTGGGCGGTTGACTAGACTTATTTTTTTCTTCTTCTCTAGTACCTCATGATGCCAAATAGCTGACGTGCCTATTTTGGCGCAGCCTCCTTTTCCAAAATAGACTTGTCATTTAACTGTGGAGATAGGAGATAGCCTGTTGGTGAGGACGGGAAGGAGAGCAGTCCAGGCCGCCGCTGCTCTGCACACTGCTGCAGGCTGCAAACTACAACTTGGTCGTAAACATTTCATAATACTGAATTTTACTACCAGAATAAATTATACCTGCACAAAGGAAGCCTTACAATAATTTTATGTGTTATAAGAGAATATAAGGGAATATAATTTTGAGAATATAACTATGCATCAATTAACCTTTTATAAACCAATTCTGATTGTTTCACTTCATCTTTAGCCTTAATTATTATATTTTGATGTCATGAGCTAAAACCCTTCCCGGAAAGTCTCTAATATCTAATATCACTTGTTTTGATTTTTCATCTACCAATTATTTATGCCTGTAGGCTATATTTTAAAGGCTAAACCTTTTCTTCTCATATTAAGATCTAAATATCTACTGATAGGTATCCCTCTCCACCCAATAAATACAGGAGAGATGCTAAATTTTTTTCTTTGTTTTTGCTTCACATTTATCTTAAAGGGACTAATAGGTGCATTCAAAATATGTATTCAATATATATCAGCATCCCATTTAGATAAATAAGTTGTGTGTTATTTTTAAGAAACCAGAGTGCCTAACAGCTGACAAGGGTTGGTAAGATGTAATCTAAAAATGTGATTTATATTATAATATTTTTTTCCTATTTATTGTCTAATATTTAATTCTATTTAGTATTTTAGATTTAACCAGAAAAACACCCAGTATGTCTACAGTCATGTTGAAATATGTCGCCTCCCCTCAGTTACCAAAGAAATTTGGAAATTCCCTTTGGGAACATGACCCAAGTGTCCTACATACTTGTTAAGGCCACCCCTTTGGCTTTATTGACGTTTCATTCAAAACAGCCTGCAATAAGGGAGTTTGGAGTTTATCATAGGGCATCTGTCTTTGCCTAAGATGGTCGAGGGAAAATATTTTTTAATTGTTTTGATGAAAAATGTTTGAATGTCTAAAACTTATACTTATTATAATCAAATCTAGTTGTGGTCACTGAATTCTTATTTTGTGTGACCTGTGGTGTGAACTCGAGTCACTTTATAGATGTATAAACAACCTGTCACCTTTCTTGCGTGTGACCTTTTGATCGACAAAAACCTTCTTGTCACCGCTGTCTGTATCTAATGATCTTTAGACTCAACTTACCACAGCATGTAGAGGGAGTTGAACTTGAAGATGAGCCAGATAAATGTAATGTGGTTAACCTGCATTGGATTTCTTGACCAACAACAGCTGGTCCCTATTCCTATCATGTCACTATAATGAGGTTACCGTTTTGGCAAAGCTGTACTTAAACAAAAGGATAGAGTTTTTGTGCACTTTTGGTATATTTTGTATGATGACTCAAGTGACCTTTTTGTCTTGTTGAGTCACTCAAAAAACCTGTTTTGATCTGTGTATAAAATGCACAGAGATGAAACTGATAGCAGTCCTGTAATGATACTGTGTGTGTTGCAGACAGGTATATTTCCCAAAATGTCAGCGATCCTGTGACCTTATATTTTGTGCTTACCAGCAGACAGTGGCCTAAAATCTATCATAATTTTTTCCTTTACTAAATAACCCTCACTTTCTTGTAAACATCGTTCTCTGATTAAAACAAGAAAATCTTGCTATTTGAGTGTATTTACAAATGCAGTATCTGTTAAGCGCTTAATTTTCTACTCAATGTAAATATGATTGGGCTAAGCTGAGAGATTGTTTGAACTTTCCCCTTGGCTTGTGACACATTGTATTTCACAATCAGCATGCTGACAGCTGCATTACCCAGCTGGTCAGGCCCATAATTAAATTATGACTTCACATTGTCCAAAAGCCTAAAATACAATAATGCGTTAAACGTATCTTCCATGACATCTTCATAATGATGAAAGCACAGAGCAATCATTTAGCATGACACAACAATCCTTAGATATCAGGGCATTTGTGTGTGTGCTACTTTCTAATATGCTCTACTTTATCAGAGATTTATAGACATATTCAAATTCCCTTAATGTAATCCAGATAGTGTGTAGATACAAGGGGAAGCAAGTTCTACCCTTTACTCCCTATTCTTTGGCTTCCATAATATTTTCTCGGACTTTCCCAGTGGGCTTCCGCCCAGTGCCAGTGACTGACAGCAGCAGGTCGCCTGGACCCTGATTTAAACTCCCCGAAACTCTAGCAGACGGTAATCCACTGTTGCTGCTTGCCCCTGCTTCATCCTGTTCTGGCTACTGTGTTTGGTTTCCAAACTCCTGAAAGCGTACAAAGAAAAAGAATATTAATACTTTAATTTTTAGTCTTCTCCACATTCATTCAAACCTTTTTTGTATAATATATATAATATGCAACCCATAGGTGAAAATAATATAAATATCTTAAAATAAATCAATATTTTATGTAAAGTTACAATTTAACTTACCTGTTATTGTCTCCCTTACATTTTTGCACAGTGCTAAACCAGTTAGTATCATCAAATCACATCATGGATGTTTTTCTACAACCTTTGACAATTATTCGGAAGTCACTCTCAGCCAGCCATCATATTTTCATTGCACATGAATCACAATACAGCAAAGGGCAGGAGACAGGAACAAAGCACTTGTCTATAGTTTAGGAACTTTCTGGATAAAATTTTGTGTAAAACCTTCCTTCGTACTGAGACAGTATTTATAAAAATGGTTGCAACATTGCCTGTACTGTCCACTGTCATGGCCTTCCACATGACCCCTCCGCCATTTCAGTAGGGTTATGGTTATATCATGTTCACAGCTGAAACACATGGGTGTAACCTCAAAAGAACATTGACATAGCAGATGACAAGTGAGGCAAATGTCAGTTGCACCAAGGACCCATAGCTAAGAATGAACAGCAGATGGCGTGTATGTCCCTGTAATGTTCAATGGGGACTTGAATGATGATAACAATCAAGTAGATACGAAAAAAACTAATGAGACAAAATTATGTTCCAAAATAGAGGCAAGGTCTGTTTATTTACAGTGTGAATAGCATTTACAATACTGACAGAGTAACAAACAGAACAACAGGCAGGGACAACCACAGAGAACCTTGAAGTCACATGTTATTCTAACTACCTTAACCCACAAAATTACAGAAAAACAAACATGTCAAACTATGAAATGATTTTCCAAATATTAAAAAAAGGCATTATCTTATTTAAATCAAATAAATAACAGTGAGCAAGAGAGACCCTCAACGCAAAAACAGACTTGAATAGATCTGCTTCAAAAACAAAGACAGGGAAAAAAAACTTGCTTATGAATTATAGGATTATATGAGATGTTTGAATAATATGAAATACAATATTTTATTTCTTTGAGATGTTATTAGGTAGGCCACAAAATTATCAGTTTCTTGGTTAACTCGTAGTTGATTGTTTGGCCTGTACTGTTGTGTTACCCCTTCATTGCACCATTTTTGTCTACTATTGTCTTTTTTAACCTTTTTACTACCACTTCCAGTCACCAAAGTTAGACACTTTCAAAGCCTTGGATCTACAAAGTCAGTGTTCTGAGTTGGCTTTTTTGTGTGTAGCGACCATTTCAGGATATCTCACTCAACATGTCAGACTCTATTTCATCAGCCTCAGATGCATTTAGAGTCATTGTGTTTTGGGACAATGTAAACCCACAAATGTAGACATTTGCTTGTAGCTGACATGTTAAGACACAGACATCCTTAAACTAGCATGTTAACCAATATTGTACACTAGATGCAAAGTCATTAGTTTTGGAATCCAATAAGTCATGAGTGAAGACTGTGAATGTTTGTAGAAAATGGCATAGCAATCAGTGTTAGACGTGAAAAAGAATGATAGAGAAAATGTCCCATGAAAAGCAAAAAAAAAATCGGAGAGAAAATTAAAATATATTTTTATTTCAAATAAACATCACATAATCAACCACACATGAAATGATTAAATACACTCAAAACAAGGTTTATTTGCCTCTCTACTCACACACACAAAAAAACAACACATGTATTGTAAAGCTGTGCTGAAAACAAGTTCTTTTTGGCATGTTTCATTTTTCAGCTAGTGTTTCTTACTTTGCAGAACAAAAAAAAAACACACAAACAGACAAACCTATGTAACAAAAAACAAAACATGTCTTAAAACATATTAAACATTTCAGGATGAAAACTTAGCACCTTGTTCCAGTCGCTGTGATTCTCAGACTGGTGTATAGTGGATAAAAACCCATAGTACGGTGAGAAGGTTGGCCATGATGACACTGCCAATTACAAGGCATACTCCTGCTGCTGTAGGATATTGAAAACAGTGCAATTTTAGACAATATGATGAGAAGAAGTGTGAAGTGTGCTGTCAGACACAACGTACTGACAAGATCTCCAGATCAGTTTGCAAATGATCTTACAGGCAACATTCACAACTTCACTACATACTTGATGCTATACACAATGACTTACACAAAAAAATACTGTATATAGTGTATGCTGCTAATTTTTTAAAAGTAAATCCAATAGTTTACATGAAATGTCTTCTATACAGAACACTACCAAACCTTAATACTAAGGCACTGCTTAAAATAAAAAGACAAACATAACAGTGAGGTGTAAATGTGGAGACGGACAAAAGAAATCAACTCTGCACAAAGCTGAACTCCAGTGTCTCTACACTAATGAACTCACTGCACAAATGGACAGTGAGCACAATACCCATGTAAGCACATAAAACAGCTTGACAGGAACACACATCATCCCCTACAGGGCGAACTTTTACTGACTAGAGGTAAGAACAACCTTATGTGATTTGGCCACAGTGTTTCCAGATGGTCTGCTGTGGACACTGACGATACAATACGTGCTGATGCTTTAATTATACACAAACAGTGAGAAGAGGTCACTCAGGGTGGAGGCGAACTCACTGTCCCTTTTTTGAGACCTGCCCTTTCAAAAAAAAAAAAGTCATTGCTGTGAGTACTATATATATGCACACATTTAAAAAAAAATTTATTTTTTTATCAGTGCAATAATTCTGAGTTCATGTTAGCATATTTACGCAGGTGTCAGACCACACTTCTTCCACAGCCACACTCACAAAAGAAAAATGTAATAGTTTCTACATACATGTGTGAGGGCAGAGATACATTTCTACCCCCTGACTTCTTGCAGCTGTGGAGGATGAGATTTAATTTCTGTTATCCTTAAAGAAAGCAAAAAAAACGATTTTGCACACTGCATCAACAAGCAGATTTAGTCAAAGTTTCATTTCAGTTGTAAATCACATTCAACATCATGCTGCTGGCCACGTTGTCTTTGCATTATTAAATCCTTTTTGTCAGAATTCAAAATCATCTTTCAAAACTACTTTAATTGGGGGGTGCATGCATTTTTTTTTCCATCATCAATATTAAAAGCTTTTGTTAAAGTAAATGATTAGATAAAAGAAACTTTTTTCAAATAAATAAAAAACATTCATCAATTAAATATTTGGGGGAGGTTAATATATTATTACTATGGAAAGCCTTTTTTCTCCTAATGCTCTTACTTTGAGCCAACACTAGGAAGAACTGCCATCCTAAAATTGTCAAACCTAAACTCAACAGCGCCCTTATGATTAAGTTCCATTTATATGTGAACATTTTGGAAAAAGGGACACAAACTAAAATGTTAATGTGCACAACAAGGATTTGTAAAAGCAATACCACCCTGTTTTGTTCTAAAAATTTTCTGGGACATCCATTCTCCTCATAAAAAACTGCTGGGCAAGAAATAAGAAAAGAATATAAAACAGATTCCATTTACACCTGCCATTAAAATCAAAATGCAGTTAAAAGATGCATCTGTGCACTACAAATTAACTTTTACGTACAGTATATGTGTTTACACAAGAGTAACTACTGCAGAGGTATCGGTTGGAGTATAAGTTTGTCTTCACAACCACTGAGGTAATATGGAAAACTAGAATTTAAATACATATGCTCTTTTATTGGTGTTAAGGCATAAAGCTGATTTGGGGTCCATCTTAAATAGACTGATAAAGACATCTTATAGCTGCATCAGATTTTGACGCCAAGTGTATTTGGGGCCCATGTTTCAGTCCTTTTTTTGAGGAACAGTAATGCCGTAATACATCAGCGCTGGAAATATTAATACTGAATAAAATCCGTGTGTAGGATCACTAAACACAGACAGCAGCATCAAAGCATGAGAACATCTGGTTTAAAGACAGGTTTTGCCAAACCCAGGTAGTCATGGTGTCTTAGTATTACAGCTAATGTACAGTCAGCTTTCTGTTTAAGCAATACTTGGTATATTTTCAAGGATTAGATCAAAGGGAACTTTTAAAAAGGGTAAATAAGATGCAAAAGTGAATTTACAAATCGCCAGCGTCAAGCAGCACAACTTGAATTATTGATTTTTTTTCATTGTACTTTTTTTTTTTTTTTTTTAAACTAGATCAAAATTGTTCAGGCAGCTACAATACAGTCTGCAATCTTTGCAGCACAGGTTGAGACAAACTTCAATTAGACTTGCACTGTAAAACTTTTGTGTTGCACCAATACTTGAATTGTGCACACACAGGCCTGGCAGAAGTCACAATGAGCCACAATGAGTGTTTCAATAAAAACTGGCCACACCCACCATCACACAGTGATCTTGTGAATACACTCTATCATATCACTGTCACTTTGTATGCAGTTTGTCTGTAAAAGTTTCTGGAAAATAAAAACATCAGGATGAAACGGACGGAAGACATATGGTTTCCCTGATGCCATAGTCTGCCTGATGTGACAGTGATGAGGCGTGGAGGTGCAGAGACAGTGGTTATTCAATGATCCTCTCCTACAACAAGCGCTGAATGATGTTTTAAAGGTCCATGCTAAATTCTCCATGAAGATCATCTAAGGCCACAATGTTCATAGAAGAAAGTAAAATGTAAACACTATAAAAAAAAAGAGAGAAGAAATTATCATTGCAATGCATCCTTCATAGGATAAAAGGCCATTTTTTGCTATGGTTAGACAAACCACAATGTCACAGGATAGAGAGCCAAAAAGCATAGATCATAAATGTGTCATTTTTTAGTCAAAAAGAGAGCATGTACCTTATAACATAAGGCACTTCAATAACTACTCCCAGTGCCCTGTTTTGGAGCAGATCCACTGTTAATCTCCTGATCATCTTCTTCCTCCTCTTCCTCCTCTTGCCAGCGACCAAGGTGGACAGGAGTGGGCATAGAAATGCTTGAACTCAGGCCACTATGTGCCTGGAAACCTGATAAGAGTGTTGATATAAAGTCAGTTATTCTTCATATTCTAGTAAACACAAGTGAAAGAAATCAGTCTTATCTTGTGCTTCTGATTTTTAGCACTGCAAATTTAATTATCTATTTTCACACGTTTGGCTGCTGTTGTTTTTTTTTTTAAACATATTTTCATATGTCTTTATGTATCATTTTGTGAACCAAAGGTGTAAACTTGATGGACCATACCGGTGTTTTGACATTGTTAGGCCTATGCACTACAAATCATGCAAATATATTTGACATTTTTTAATTATACTTAAGTTTTTTAAGTTTTTTAATAACTTATTTTTCCCCTTTCTGGTAATCAGTGGTCTTATTCATCTCACAATTACTGGATATTAAACTTGGAGAAACCTGAAGCATGTAACTGGCCCCATGGTGCTTCATGTGTGCAGTTATGTTACAGTGCAGGTCTGATTTTCATGCTACATTGCCATGTAAAATAATCTAAGTTTGACAAATATTAAAGCAGACATAACTTCTCTATAAATTATTCTTATTTAATCCGAAGTCCTTTACGGCTATGCTCAACTTGCAATTCTCCGTCTGTCTGGAGTGTGTGATGAAGTGTTGCAGATTTGGGTCACAACTGTAATTTTAAGCTATACAGGCAATTTGATTCATGTGGCATGTGTCATTTAATTTAATGTTAATGTCAAAAATATCTATAAAGGTGGGTCTAAAATCAAATTTAACAAACAAAACTGACACTAATAAAAACTTGTTACTTCTTTTTTCAGTATGTTCATTTACCAGTGTTTGTATGCAGATCTCTCATTGGCACTGGGTTCTGCCACTGTCCAGAGGTTCTCTGTGGGTGGGAGCTCTGTTGGTGGAGCTGGAGAGACAGGCAGTTGTCAGGGTGTGCAGCAGAACAGAGCACTAGACAAGCTATAAACAAGAAATGCAGAGGATATATTAATGTAGACTGCAGTGCCTGGGGGCAGCAGTTCCTGGTCAGGAAATTACCTCATGCAGATAGATTGCATGGAGACTCATCTCCGCTGAGGCAAACTCTGACTGCAGTGTATTGCTCCGGATCCGAGAGTCACTGTTAGTCATACTGAGGAGGAATCAATTTTAATCAAAACTGAGAAGCCTTTGCATTCACTTATTAATTACAAATGTCTACAGTGTTCAATTAATACAGTATGAGGGAATGTAATGTGTAAAAAGTACCTGTCAATGATGGTGCGGTCACTGCGGTACATGGTACTCTCAGGGTGGACGGATGAGGGCAGGAGGCCATGTGAGCGGCCACGGTTGGGATGTGCGAGCTGGGATGTGGACAGAGAGGCCAGGACACTGGCAGCGGCAGAAGCAGCGGTGCTTGGTGGGATGAAGCGATGGTCTCGCCCTTGTAGCCCAGATGCAGTTAGAACAGGGTGGGCCAAGACACTGGCCAACAGACTATCAGGCTGGAAACAACAAATTTCCATCAATAAAGAGCAATTAGCCAAATGATATTAGCATGGAAAAGAAGAGAAAAAAATGACATTATGATTTGATGGGCTGTATATGGTAGCATGACTTATATCTTAAGGTAACGATTGTTGTAAAGTATTTATATGATCCTCATGGTCTTCAGGGTCTCTTACCCCAGTGGCAGACTCATTGGACTGCAGCGAGGTGCAAAGAGGAGCCTCAGAGAGCAGCAGCTGGGTGGAAGGTCCGCCCTGTGCATCGTGCTGCACCTTTTCCTTGAGATGGCTGATAAACACTGAGCTCTCCTGAGGTGGCTGCCAGCGTGGGTTCTTAATGGTGAAATGCATGAGAGACAACTCTGTCTTGCCATTTTCGGCCTGTTGGTAAATGGAGGCCTCTGTCTGGCCCTCTGACATCCACTGTAAAAACATTTAAGGATGTATATTAATACAAGCAACAACATAACAACAGTAAATATTTAAAAGAAGTTTTGCTCTTCGGGGCCATACTTTCTTTTTTGAATTAAGCAAATGAATTGAATGGTTTGAATCTCGTGTAAAAGAAGAAGCAAATCTTACTGTTGGGTTTCCATGACGTCTGATGTCCATCTGTGCAAATGAACAGATGTCTCCGACACCAACTACCTCCACAGTGAAGTTCCTGAAGAAGTCAATGATCTCTAGAGACTTATTCCTCAGGAGGAAGATGAGAATGAAGGGTGTGACAATAGGACTGAGCAACTCCTCCAAGATGAACACCTGATTTAGAGAGAGACAACACTGACTATGTCTTCTCCAATTATATATATTCATAATCTGCACAAAGTTAAAAGTAGGTAAGTGTTAACAAAAAAGCATCTATAAATCTGACGCAGTCTTTTCATTGACTGGGAGCTACATTGAAAACTTCATCAATCACATTAAAAACTCATTCATAACTTAATTTTGACTATGACAAATGTGTTTCTATCCTCAAAGTTCTCGATTCTCACCGCTTTGTACTGGAACAGCTGCGCCACCTCATCACGGGTCTCGCTCTTGTTAGCATTGCCCCTCCAATGGTCCGGCATGTAGTGAATGTGTGCCAGCATGCACTGCAGCAGCTGTTCTGGACACCACACCATATGCTCATCTGGGATGAAGGACCTGGTGTAGGACAGGTATAAAATTAGATTTTTTTTTCTTTTTTTTAAACAGTACTACAGTACACCTAGGATGAATTAAAAAAAACAAATAATTTTGTACGGCATAGTTCCTATTTTTCAACTAAAAGCATGCCATACAACTATAAACACCCTTCAGAAAACAAACAAAATACAACAAAATAAGAACTGTTGCAAATTATTAACATACACTTTTTTATATATCATTAACAGTTAAGAGTACCAAAAAGTTTACACGTCTCCTTTTACACCTACTGACAGTCATCCAAGAATCGCTCTAGGAATAGAACGCTCCGAAAGCTCACCTGGTGATAGTAATTACCACTCCCAGCACAGTGATAGCAGTCAGAATGTGCTGCACTGTCAGAACGTCCTCATCGTAGACAGTCAGTGCAATAAGCACAGCCAGTACTGAGCCTGAGAAGAAGGCAATGTTCTTAGCCAGCACAGCCAGCAGAGGTGATGTAAAGGAGTTCATATATTTTGATGTGGGTTTGTAGCCACGACCTAAACGTCCATGCAGCTCATGGTTCAGCTCATTGAAGTGTCGCAGGTATAAACGACCATACAGGGACCAGCGCCGTGCACCCAGGCTTCCTGGTTCTCTGCGGATCACTTCTGTATAGCTGAAGAAGGCATAGAGCACCTGCCACACCAGGATGAAAGGACAGAGAAGCAGGTTGGCCAAACCCATCAACAGGATGACTCTACTAAGCTGCTGTGCAAGCTCTAGGCGGTTTCCGCTCCGCTTGTACTTGGGGTGCAGGTTCCACTTATTCTGAAACAGAGAGCCAGGACCCCAAAAGAGGATGAGCTCAAAGTTGTACTTGAGGCCCTGGGTGAGGAACACCACATTGCCCAGCAGGGGGAGCTGCAGTTGCACCGGCAACAGTGATTTGTTTATCATAGCCACCATGTAGTTCTTGAACCGCAGGATGCGGTGATATATGTCAAGCTCTGTCAGCTCCTTCTTGTGTATGCACATTTGCTGCTCTCGTTGCAGGCTGATGAGCCGGTCTTGCACTTCCTGCCATGTGACGTTGCATAGTTCATCCTGGGACAAGCAGGCAAGGAGCACAAAGTAAATTGAGTAACTCAATCTGTGGGATACAACTCATCATTTAGGTTTTATTATCTTTATGGCATCTTTTAATGAGCATTAGCACAAGCACATTTGTCACAAGCCTGATTTAAATGACCTTTTGCTGTATTTAATGATAAGATCTCCAGGTGAAGCACTTACCATTTTGATCTTCAGTGCTTTGATGTAGAACTGCCTGATCTCCCAGTAGCTCAGAACATTGCAAAAGACTTTGATAAGTCGATAGATCCAGAAGATGGCTGCCATGATTAGAAGGAATATGATCCAGCTGTTCTCTTGAATGCTGAATAGAAGACAAGCTCTTTTTAGACTTGGTTGGCTTTGTTTATCTTTCAAAGCAATGGCTGTTTGTCATTCAAACATTTGTCTAAAAACACATAAACGTCAGATACAGTTGTATATGAAGATATAAGGACATTTGCTGACACAGCCACAATATTCATAGAATAAGCTGAAGCTGGTGAAAAGATAAACAAAGTAAGGTTATGAATAACCTGACAGAGTGGTAAAGGAGACAGCTAATTTGTAATCTGGAATTGAAAACTTTTGTAAAATGACAAACATGTTTGGTATTTAGAGGCCCAGATTTCACAACCTCTTACCTCATATGACTTTGTTCTGTATTTAGAAAAACATATGATAAACTGTTGCTCTAAGTGTATGCTCTAATGTTGTTATGTGCTAGACTGACACCAAACTGCTGTTTACAGGTTGTGAGTGAGGCAGTCTTTCTAAAATTACAGAATCTTCCAAGTATTATGTATCAAAACACAGAACACACTGTTCATAGGTTGCACAGACCTACCTAGAAACAGACATGTACAGTAAATATGTGAGCAATTACAGCTGCTCCTTTACATTTCTATAATCTCCATTTATCAGGTCAACTTGAGATGTGATAAACAAATATTAGATTGTTTTCAGGACAAGCGTCTGGCTTTACAAGGGAATTAGAGAAGGGGTATAAAGAGGATCCAAACTGTGGGACAAGCTGTTCCTAAATTAGAATTCCAAGCGGTTGTCATCATTGGCTTTGATATAAATGACCATTCAGTCACCATCAGAACCAGCACAAATTGATGATAGGCCTATTGGAGTAGCTGGAAAAAACAAGCAGAGGCTAGGATACATCTCAGAAAAAAATATATGACAACACAGGGCGTGAGCTAAGGAGGGGGTTTCTGTCCCCTGCAGCAAGCTAGTGAGGTGTCATGTGGTTGTCAGCTTGCTGGCCCAGCAAAGTTGTCAGTATTTCTACCAACCAGTTTTACCTCACTGAAGCTATCAGTTACATTGCCCTGTTCCCTGAAGGAAGCCTGAAAGCAATACACACAGACCTTCCACCATGAAACCAGAGGTTGAAGGAACGTTGAAATTTGACGCTACCAATCTGAGGTTAAAATAAACAACAAACTTAAAGAGAAAAAGAAATTTCATAGAAAGCATAGTGACTTGTACTAATTAAACCTTGTGCTTTTTGACAGAATATTTTCTAAAACTGACTGAGTGTTCCTGGTCTGGATATGGATTAATTTGTGATAAAACATAAAATTCCCTGCTTAGGGCGCTGAGTTTGAAGAGTCACTGCCTTCCATTATAAATGCAAGAGAGTACTCATGATTTAATTGGTAAATAAAAAACCCACAGGGCACAACTAAATAGGCTACTGTTCCATATTCCTTCCCTGGGAATGTGACTCTTGCCATCTCAAGCCACATCCGACACAATCCAATAAGAAATTAAGTCTGAAAGTCTGATTGCAACTGTATTAAGCCAGACAAATTAAATCCCTCTGGAGGGCTGTCTATAAAAGGGCTCCAAGAACACGTCTGCTTGAGAGTGAAGTATCGAATAAAGCTGGCTGGAATAAGAAGGCAGGCACATCACTTTATGTGACTGTAAAGCATTTTCTATTAATTCACCTGGACTTTTCCACATTTCGCCCACATGGGAAAAACATGCTTAACATCTCCTGTCTTAAACACAATTACCTTTGAGTGCACTGCTGGCTAGGTAGGATGGCATCTGGAAGAGTGACCTTGTTCCTGTCAAAGGGGCTATGGCTTGACCCAGTATGGTTGACTGCTCGATTGGCAAACAGGACATCATACTCCACACAGTTGACAAGGAACGTTGTGAACGTGACAACAAACAAAAACTGACTGTTAGGACAAGATGGAAAAAGAAAGAGATTAGGCACCAAACCTAATGACAATAAATACAAAAGACAACCGAAAATGATGACAATGACAGAAAAGATTAAATGTAATAAAAAGTATTGAGATGACTATATTTAATTTCAAACCATCAAGCAACAGAAGTGAACTTAGCATACACTGAAAAGTGATTAATGTATGACAATGACATCAAGACAGATCATTTTAGTTCCCTTACTAAATATACTGTCAGGCTGAGATTTTTTGGGGGGTGTCAGTGTGTAAATATAGTTTAAAGGGGCCCTATATTAAGGTTCAAAGGTTTGTCAAATTCAGACAAACACCATTTCAGAGCCTGCTCATGGGCCCACTGGCAAGTTAGCAGCCAAAAATGAATAAATGCAGTAAGACTGGAAAATAATCAACATGTTTAACAAACACACTAGCCTAATGATGTTAATAGGCTAAATGATTAAGTAAAGCATGGAGAAATGCTGAAATACCTAACAACAATAATAATCACAATACTACTACTACTACTAATAATAAAAATAATAAGAGATATACAAAGTAAATACTAAGCAAAGCAATATTTAAAATGCTGTTTATTGAGAAGTAACTATTGCACATGAGATTCAAGCACGGATGTTGAAATCATCTGGCTGAACTTGTTCATGCTGTAGCCTGAAGCAAACCTAACTGTCATAACAACATAAAAAGTACCAGTGATACAATGATACCTGAGTCTTAGTGAAAACAAGTGTCCTGTTATGAACTTATTACAAGTACATTACTTTGTCTCAAGAAGCATACATGATGTACTTTGAATTTATTCACACTTACACAAGTTCAAAGAACTCTGACAGCATCATACAAGCGAAGCCATTCTTTTGATGAAAATGGTAGATGTGAAGAGACTGGTTAAGGAGAAGCGCAAACAACGTTGGGACAACACAAAATATACCACAAACATTGATACACTATAGCAACACCATGAAAGCATATGGCAGACTAGAGGAACACACTGTGAGATTCAACAGATTCTTAATATGACTGCAGACATGCATCTTGATAAGTCTATGTCAGCACGGCGTGGCGCCAGGGACGTTTACAATGACAGTACAATTCGGGAAACATACTATTTAACTACACTATAATTTAAAAGGATATTCTCGTGAAAAAGTTATCCAGGTTCTTGATGTGGTGCCATGAGTCTGCAACATTAATGAAAGGATTAGTTAGCCAAGAAGTTAACAGACCGTTGACCCAGTTGCATATTTCATTAGCCAATTTATAAGGTGTTGTACCTTACATATGTAGTAAATCATTTATTTCAATGATGGTTTATACGTCGTGTTGATATGTTTACCTTTTAGGCCTTCGGGCACATGCACCAGTAAATCCTCCTCTCCTGGTGGCGAGTCCTCCTCAAAGTCCTCAATTCGCTGATACTCCTGGTACGCTTCAAAGTTGGCCATTGTGCTTCACATTCTTGAGGTAACTCCCAACTGACAAGCTACTTGTGGTAAACACTGTTATGAAACGAATGTAGTCTTGCGACCTTAGTACATTTTGTAAGCTAGCCTCTCAGCAGCTCAAGCAGTTCAAAAACAGGTAATGTTAGCAGCAGCTAGCTTTAGCTTGCTAACATGCTAGTCTCACGGACAACGCTTGTAACTCCGACGTTACACTACCATGGCAACAAATAACGTTAATGTACTAGGTAGACGCTAAAAGTTAGGTACACAATTCTACGGCAGATTAACTGGTAAATGTTAGCTGCCTTCGTGTAAAATTGCTTCCTAACTCTGCTGGCTGCTGGTTGGTTAGCCTGTGAATGATTCAGCCTCTCATGTAGTCTGGGTGACACGGTTTGTTTTGTTCCCGACTTGGTCAGTCCATCTGCTGATCTGGATCCGCTCTCGTCTTTGCTTGCAATGCAGTCTCGACCGCAGCTCGTTTAATTCACTCAGCTATATTTTTAATCACGATACGCCGGTCTTCAGTCTGTCCCGCGGTCCATTAGTGGTTTCCAAAAATACACTATCCTCTGTGCGTGCACTGTTTTTGTCTTTCACAAACAAATGTCAACAAACGTCATTAACGTCACTTCTGTTTTCGACCGCCGTCATTTCCGGGTATCGTTGTAGTTTTTTTCGGTTTTTCCCAAAGAAATTAAGTTATTCGCCATGATTCTGTTAATAATGCATCATAAACTGCCGAAAAACGTCAATGCGTCCCTTATTAAGAAAAAAAAATAACTATTTGATTTCACAAACCCATATTCACAATAAAGTTCACCCTCTATCACCCAAAGAAATGCACTCTGGGTC
>JAPZDY010000004.1:14865917-14884217 GCA_029783645.1 Ctenochaetus hawaiiensis | reverse complement strand
TCAACAAACGTCATTAACGTCACTTCTGTTTTCAACCGCCGTCATTTCCGGGTATCGTTGTAGATTTTTTCGGTTTTTCCCAAAGAAATTAAGTTATTCGCCGTGATTCTGTTAATAATGCATCATAAACTGCCGAAAAACGTCAATGCGTCCCTTATTAAGAAAAAAAAAACAACTATTTGATTTCACAAACCCATATTCACAATAAAGTTCACCCTCTATTACCCAAAGAAATGCACTCTGGGTCAGAGTCAACATGGCAGCCTGCAGGTTGCTTGTGGATTACTGCAGAGCTTAACGATTACTTTGTTTTAATGAGCTTGTTTTCGCTGAAATTAGCATTACAACATGTTTCAGTTACTCTGTGCCAGAGCAAGTATAACTGCTCCGGCGCGATCATTGTTGTCATACCCACGATGCAATAAAACAGCAGATATATGGAAACTTTCGAGGTAGGGTACCCTAATGTGACCGGTATTAAGTTTAGCCAACGTGAATGACAGCTGACCTGTATCAGCTACTCAACGCTTTATAAACTATTTGTTATTTACTCAACTCTGAGAGGCCTGGCTTTAATTGATTTTCTAAATAGTACATCTTGACATAAATGGTTTTATCTAGTCTTCATACATAAATAGAAGGTCAGATAGGTAGGTAGGTAAAGTGACATGTTCTCAGTGTCGGCTGGTAAACTGGTAAGAGGACTGGCTGGCTATATCGATATTATATTGATATCGACATATAAGGATGGATCTATCTATCCATATATACATATATAAAGTCTTAAATTTGGTTATGGAACTTGTGATTTAGCATAGATGATAAAATATAGATGTTTTCCTGATTTAAAAGGCTGCATGACCTTTAACCACTAAATCATTATATCCACAGTACTGATGATTAATCATCAAAAATTTTGATAGCACCAATAGTCACAGCCACAATATTCCTGTAATATTTATATGAATGTACCTCATTAAAATATGACCAAAGTTGAATTTGTATGCACTGACCAGCCCTAGTTTATATTCAACCAATTTTTTTTCTTACAAAACATCATTTGTAAGTTTTAATATTCAACTTGTTTTAGCTGTGACAGCTTCTCATGTGACAATGTAAATTTAATAAATTTGGGTTTTGTCAAAAGAAGCAGTTTCAGATTGCCCATGATGAGGTAAACCTTCCTCGGCATGTTTGATGCCAATGTAAAATTGGGAAAAGATTATTTGATGATGCTTACTTAAATCAATATAAACTCTAACAGCCTAAAATACAAAGCCCTTGTCACATATGCTTTGCAATGCCTCATTAAAAGGTTATTAAATGCCTAAATTTCTTAATATCGATTTTTTTTTTGTCTCTAGGTGGTACACATCTCCAGGATCTACTGCAAACAGCTCCTCACAGCAGCCTGGAAATGTCGTCAGCCGTTTTTGGAGCCTCACTCAGAGAGCTGCCCGCCAGTCCACCACCCAAACGTCTAAACCCCCAGGAGTGTCTCTGAAGTTTATCCTGGGACCAGCAGTGCTCACTGTCTCGGCACGAATGTTTTGTCTTGTAGCTTACTGCGAGGCAGACGAGAATAACAACCTCCCCTTGGAGGTTGTAGCCAAAAACCCTGTGCCTGAGTTCAAATGGCATATCCTGTGGGAATTTGTTAAACCTCAACTGTTTGCTCTCATCGGTGCTGTTGTGGTAAGCTTGAAACAGTCAGCGGTGTATTCCAAGTAACATGTCATTTATGCACCTACCTAAACTGTGTGTTTTTTTTTTTTCAGCTTGCTTTTGGTGCAGCTATCTTGAACATTCAAATCCCACTGATGCTGGGGGATCTGGTCAACGTTGTGGCACGTTACTTGAGGGAACATACTAGCAATTACGTCCAGGAGATAAGAGGTCCAGCACTGAAATTACTTGGGATGTATGGTTTACAAGTAAGTATATAAAAAATCTGTCAATATCCTGAGCAGTTTTACAATCTTCCATGCCGGAGCTTCTTCAAGTGCAGTCAAGCGCAGCACTGGTCATTAAAAACCTCCTTTGTATAGGGCCTGCTAACAAGTGGTTACATCATCCTGCTTTCAAGGGTGGGGGAGAGGGTGGCAGCAGACATGAGGAAGACCCTCTTCGCATCCTTACTGAGGTAAATAATCACTCACTGTCAGAGAAAAAGAATGCATGGACACAGTAAAAGCAACAGACATCAGATAGGATGCTGTTATTTATATGCTAATGGCTCATTATTATGTTCATGGGTGGAGTACATCTGGAATCAGTGTTTTGTTTTTGCTCTCAGGCAAGACGTGGCTTTTTTTGATGCCAATAAAACTGGGCAACTGGTAAATCGATTGACTGCTGACATTCAGGAGTTCAAGTCATCTTTTAAATTGGTCATCTCACAGGTATTTGTGTTATAAATTAAGAATAATGTTACATAGTTTTACCAGTCTAATTGCTCATGCTTTTTTCATGCTTCATGCTTCATGCTTTTCTTGCATTTTCACAGGGTCTGAGGAGTGCTACACAGACAGTGGGATGCTTTGTCTCTCTCTATATCATCTCCCCCAAACTCACAGGTTTGACTGTAGTTGTTCTCCCATGTCTGGTGGGAGCAGGGGCTCTCATTGGCTCAGTCCTTCGCAAACTATCCCGCTTAGCTCAAGAACAGGTGATGTACTAATATAATTTTGCTCAGAAACTTTAGTAGTCAAATGGGGCTGCAAAAACAGCAGGAAAGATATTTTTTAAGAATGTGGCAGATATACTGTGCCACATCCTCTCTTGACACAATTTAACTATTTCAATTTCACTTCAGCCCACACCTGTTAAGATGCCAAGTTTCTTTACAACCTTTTCTTAACCCCTATTTTGATTCATACCATTTTTAGTTTTTTGCTATATTAACCCAAAGATACAAGTATACCGTTGTTAATGCTTGTATTTTGAGATACACATTAAATAAGCAACAGTTAGAAATAGCAGAATTTTCCTTTAGATTGCTGGCAGTTTTGAGAGCTTCTTTGCATCTTTTCTCTGCTAGCATGGTGCTTAAGCATGTAATTATAAGGCAAAGTCAACCTATTCATTCTCAGTGTCAGCAGTTGCATTATATACAATTAGAAATCCATTCAAACTGATGATATTTTGCACCTGACGGAATTAACTGAATTTGCTACCTGACTGTGGCTCAATTTAACTGTCTTCGATTTAAGGTGGCAAAAGCAACAGGAGTGGCAGATGAGGCCCTTGGGAATGTGCGAACAGTTAAAGCTTTCGCGATGGAGGAACGGGAGCTCCAGTAAGTGAGAGTATAATTTCACATATTTATACCCACAGTTCTCACAGAGACATACCATGCTGTATGTTATAAAGTAATAGGCCATAAAAATATTTTTTTCCACAGGTTATATGCATATGAGGTTGATAAATCATGTGAAATGAATGAAAATCTTGGTGCTGGAATTGCAGTCTTCCAAGGACTGTCAAACATTGCCCTGAACTGTGAGTGAATTTTACCGTTAACTAATAAACACAATGTCAAGCAGATTGGATCTGTGTCTCACGATATCCAATATAATTATGTTTCTGTATTGTGTGCTACAGGCATTGTCTTGGGGACTATTTTTGCTGGGGGGACTTTAATTTCTAGCAATGAAATGTCCCCTGGAGACCTCATGTCTTTTCTGGTTGCTTCTCAGACTGTTCAAAGGTAACAGACACGTTTGTCCTGCTGTTATTACTCTCTATTACTATTTACAAATACTAGTAAGTAAGTTAAATAGCAGCTGATGTTTATGGTATAATTTCAGTATACTCTTATGCACAGATCACTGGCCAGTATCTCTATCCTTTTTGGACAGGTGAGTAAAAATGATTTGTACAAATTTAAAAATGTAATATCTGAAAGATAATTTAAGGAGGCATGAAGCCAGTCTCTAACATCTGTTACAGATGGTGAGGGGAATAAGCTCTGGGGCTCGAGTCTTTGAATACCTGGCTTTAAAGCCAACCATTCCACTGTCTGGAGGAGGACGCATACCGTACCATTCTCTGACTGGGAGAGTGGATTTCATGGACATTTCTTTCAGGTTTATTTCAAAAGAAAAGTTTATTTCAAGACACTTCTTGACAATCACAGAGCAAAAATATCAGAGTGTACTCTTTGTTGATTTTTGATTGATTGATTTCTGTATACTTGTAGCTATCCAACAAGACCTGGCCATCAGATCTTGAAGAGGTTCAACTTAACGCTGCCACCTTGTAAAACTGTTGCCATTGTTGGAGAATCTGGAGGAGGTAAGCTCTGAGTAAATAATAAAATGAAATGTAAAAATGTGACATGTAGACAATGTGATGGTGAGTCTGTAAATGATTACTCCAACATATTCCAGGAAAGTCAACTGTGGCGGCCTTGCTGGAGCGTTTCTATGACCCGACCAGCGGTGTAGTCATGCTGGACGGACTTGACATCAGAACACTTGATCTGTCCTGGTTCAGGGGTCAAGTTGTTGGATTTATCAATCAGGTAAAGGCTGTTCATCATTAATTCATCCCAGTTTTAAATATAGGGAAATAAATAATAAGGGAGCTGAATAAAACTTTTAATTATACATATTCAGAGCTGTGTCAGTTTTCACAGTAGCTTCCATCCTTCATCCCTGCAGGAGCCAGTTTTGTTCGGATCATCTGTCATGGAGAACATCCGCTTTGGGAAGCCTGAGGCCACAGATGCTGAGGTCATTAATGCAGCCAAGCAAGCCAATGCTCACGGCTTCATTACAGGTTTCCCAGACGGCTATAACACTGTGGTTGGTGCGTACTCTCATTTAGACATTCACAGGATATTAAAATATGTGTGCCATTTAAATACTGAGCTCTAAAGCTCTAATTTCAGGTGAGCGAGGTGTGACGTTATCAGGTGGCCAGAAACAGCGCATCGCTATTGCCCGCGCCTTGATCAAGAACCCCAGCATCCTGGTGCTAGATGAAGCCACGAGCGCCTTGGATGCAGAGTCAGAGCGGGTGGTGCAGGAGGCTCTGGACAGGGCCACAAGGGGTCGCACTGTGCTCATCATCGCCCACCGGCTGAGCACCATTCAAGGGGCGGACCTCATCTGTGTCATGAGCAATGGCCGCATTGTTGAGGTAAGGCAGCAGAGAATTCCAAGAAATAAAGATGCTTGTGTTTCCTCTTAAAAGTCTTGGATAATTTATTAAACTATCTTTTGAGTTGAAGGAAGCACTGAAAGGAGTTGACTGCCTATAGCTACATTTATTGCCTCTATATTCATGTGCTGACTGAGTAATATATCTTTAAATGATCTTTTCTTTTAAGGCTGGGACTCACTTGGAATTACTGAGCAAAGGAGGACTTTATTCTGATCTAATTCGCAGGCAAAGAGCTGAGGGGCAGAAATGAACACACCAAAACTTGTTTACTGCAGATTTACAATGAGACTCCAATGAGTGATGGAATTTCTTTTTAATGAAATTCATAGGAAAGGACATATACATTATGCCAGAACAGATACATTATGTAAAACATGTAGCATAAATTTACTAGCTCTCTTTTTGGTTGGATGACAACTCAAATTTATGTATGTAAATGTAAAAGTGGACCAACTGGATCAGTCTGTAAAGATTTACAAACCACACTACTGTACAATCTCCAACTTTATGAGAATTTCATAACACTGGTTTCTCTTATCCTGTATAATATGCTAAGTTATGATGTGTTTAAAAAATCAATTAAACATGTTTTAATGAGAGTATATTGTTATCTATTATTGCTGTCTATTATTATAGATACAATAAACAGAATGTTCATGTTACACATAGAGGCTCCAGAACAGACAGAAAAATAGACTAACATCATGTGCTGTATATGTTTTATGAATAGTTTAATTTCTTGAGGTTATCCTATGGTTGAAATGTTATTGCTCACTGTGATAAATAGTTTTTTCTGTCTTTAATAAAGCGGCTGTTTACCTCTGGATACATGATTTTACAAACTCTAAGTTAAATCTTTTGAGTAACTTAAACTCTATTGTCACAGCTACTGTACACAATAGACCTTTACTGTCACCTTTTACCCCTACAGTGACTGCACGTTTGAACAGAAGACTGGGTGTAGTGACTTTTAATATGCCTTTTTAATGTGACATTATTTTATATTTCCATTGTTTATTTATCTGTGCAGGTTGAGCACTCATGCTGGTGAATATTACCAATCATTATACATTAACTGTATTATAAGCACATTTGCAAAATGGAACAAGAGAAAAGCTCATATTAAACTTGTATAAAGATCTGTATCCCTTTTGAAAAGTGTTTATATCATTTAATAGCCAAATAGGCTGTCTGTGCTAAGTTAATCAGAGTACACTGACATGTAGCCTGACAGCTTCCTGGTAGAATCCATTTGTAGTTTGGGATTACGTTACAAATGATCAATTTAAGTAAAGGAGATACATTTAAGTGGTTTCTTTTTGAAGATATCACATAGACCTCTATAAGTACACACATTCTACACAACTGTATGCTGTACACAAAGTATGCGGGTCAAGTTAAGGAGTCTGAGAACTTGGTACTGTACTTTGAGCTGATTATAACGAACTAGTTTACCGTCTGTATACACTGATTTTGCCTTTTTCTTGACTTTCTTTTGCATAAATCTGCTACAAAATAAACAGATAAATTAGTAGAATAACAGAAAATTGTCAGCAAGATGTTCCTGCATCCATCGGTGTTTTGGGATCTTAAATCTTGAGTTCAAGAGTGTTGCAATTCATCTTTTGGCCTCTAGATGACCAACAAGAGAAGCTTTGCTGCAGACCGACCAGGAGCAGCAAGTGCAGATAGCTTGAAGCTAACGCTAAATATCATAACATCATAAACCCCAGTTTGGGGCTTTAATCTGTTTTGGTTTGCTGGCTTGTCCAAGGCTGGCTTCACGGACCAAACATGCAGAAATACGAGAAGCTTGAAAAAATCGGAGAGGGTAAGTTTCATTCGCTTTTTTATAAAGTAAATATTAGCTACCCTTGCTATACTAGCATCCATGTAGCTAGTAGCATGGCTAACCAGATTGTAAGATTTTTGTTTGCTTAAGTAATTCCATTTAAAACTATCTTAAATACCCCATGTATAGCTTTTTTCTTATTCTCATTTTTTATACATGGCGAGATCTGTCAGAGGATTCCCTGCTTGTCAGAGTTTACGATATTAATGTTAGCTTGGTAACTTAGCTCGCTAATGTTAGGAACTCGATGTTGCTATGGCATTCATTAATACGGTAACAGGGCTTTACCTTGACATGTTTAACATTACTCTGTAGGTACGTACGGGACAGTTTTCAAGGCTAAAAACAGAGAAACTCACGAAATTGTGGCTTTGAAAAGGGTCCGGTTGGACGACGACGACGAGGTTTGTATTCAGAATAACATTTCAATTTGTTATTTGCTAGTAAATTGTTAGCAAGCTAGTTCTAATCAGCCTGGGTGTAATTCTTTCAGGGGGTGCCAAGTTCTGCTCTGCGAGAAATCTGTCTTCTGAAGGAACTAAAGCATAAAAATATCGTCAGGTCAGTCTGCTGCCCAAATTAAATTTAACTTGTTGTCATGTTGGAATGACAGGTGGTTTTCCCTTCCGTGTCAGGTATGTTAATATGCCAAGTATTCTGCATGTGGCACTGAAATGAATTAATATCAACCTAATACTGTTTTTTTCTCCCCAGACTGCATGATGTTTTGCACAGTGACAAGAAGTTAACCTTGGTCTTTGAATATTGTGATCAGGTGAGACAGAGTCATCCCAAACCTACATAATGTTTTTAATGTGTACCCTTAAATGCTAAAGGTTTTTTTTTTAATCAACCACAGGATTTGAAGAAGTATTTTGACAGTTGCAATGGGGATCTAGATCCTGAAACTGTAAAGGTAAGAGAAAACTATCCTGGAAAAGCCATGCTGAGTAAAAATAATGACAGCATACCTGCTTAAGTGCATACTGTATAGAAAGCTGTGTTTTTAGACAGCATCCTACTTGGCCTCTAACTGCCATCAGTATGTCAGTATTACTTTGTAATGTAATGTGTTTAATGGTTGTTTTCTTGCTAAACTCAGTTTTTCTCTTTCATGCAGTCATTCATGTACCAGCTGTTGAAGGGCCTTGCTTTCTGTCACAGTCGGAACGTTCTTCACAGAGATCTGAAGCCACAGAATCTTCTCATAAACAGAGTGAGTATATAGATGCATTTGGACTTTGACTTGAAAGCTGGTAAATGTTCATCACATTGTAAGAAAATCATTTGGCTAAGTATGTCATTTCTTTATTGTAGAAACCAATGGGAAGGCAAATAAAAGCAAGGTTTACATACTTGAAACCCTAACCCTAACAGCAGCATCATATGTGAAATATATAGCCACATCTGAGGTTTTTAGAGGCTGTAGTTTATCAGTCAGTGTAAATATCACATGAGATGTGGTAATGAGTGTCTCTGTCTATAGAATGGAGAGTTGAAGCTGGCTGACTTTGGGCTGGCTCGAGCCTTTGGCATTCCTGTGAGGTGTTACTCAGCTGAGGTAGGTTGTACTTCATTAACAAAGCAGCTGCTGATAAATTGCTTCCTCAATCTTTAAACTTACAACCTGTGTGATCTTGCATTGATTTTTAGAAATTCAATATCCACAGCAAAATAGTTAGTACTGATTTTGAAGAATTTTGCCTACTGTTGAGGGATTTTACAACAATTGTCCCTAAACAGTATGAAGAAAAATGCTCTCCTCAGTCCAGGTTTTTATAGAAGTTATATTACATCTGTCTAGCCAAGGTAAACAATCCAAATATATATTCCTAGTTTTATTACCAAATGAAATCTCATCAAAAAATGGACACCTTTCAGGTTTTATTTAAGGGCTACATAATTTAGGATAACATCTAACTTTTAAACTGCAGCAACAGCTGCATGTGCACAGCCTTTCCCACAAAGTTCCTTTTTTTAAACTCTAGTTTCTATTCTCATCATATCTATTTGATTACTTGATGGCCTCAATTTGTTTCTCCGAGGTCCTAAAATGAAGCCTCTAAATTAGTAATGAAGAGAGGGAGTGGGACACAGTGCAGCATTTGGTTTAAGGAAGATTTGATTTTTTTTTTTTTTCGTTGCTGATGCCATCAGAGAAATGACAGCCAAGTCCTCTGAATGGTTTTGGGGTTTTTGGTTGGCTGACCTCAGGGCTCCAGCAAGTCATTCTCATGAGGGTAGAATTGACCTAAGGTTACACTACTGATCAGAAAATGTAATAAACAGGAAACCTAGAGGGGAACAATGTTTGAAGCATCAAGAATTTGAAGTGAGGTCATTTTAAAGGGTCATTTCAGAAGATGTCTCACCCTGAGACTCAGCACAGTTTTAGCCAGAAGAAACGAATTACCCTATATTAATTTCTCACTACAAGGATATGCTGTATGCAGCTAGAGGCAGCATAAAAAATTAATACAGTTACATAACTTCTTGTTATCGTAGTATATGGATTTTGTTTAATTCATCAGTGTTATTGCCAAAACTGTCAAATGCTAAAAAAAAATCAGAGAAAATGGTTGAGTGTGAAGTTCTTCGGTGTTCTTTCGTTTTCTTTGGCATCACAAAAAAATCTTCTCTGGCAATCCAAAGTTAATGTGAAGCAGGAATAGAGGAATTCTTTTTTTAGTGCCTAAACAGAGTTTGCCACACAAATTCTACTCCATAAAAACCTTAACCTAGATTCATTTAAAATCCCCCATGACCCACAGGTATATTAAAAGCACAGTGCTCCAGGATACATTGTGCAATTTATTTTAAGAGGGTTGGAGGAGGATTCACAAATTTGGTTAAATTTTTCTCCGTGAAATTGACTTACAAAAAGTTGTTAGTAATTCTCCAGCAGGTGGTCTCATAATTAACATCTGCACTGAACTGAACTTTTTTACTTTCCAGCTGAAACATTAACATTTCTCTCAGTCAGCCCACACATTCTTTCTGGGAGAGAGAACTTTTCTGTGGTTTCATTTGATTTTTTTTCTTTGTTCTGTCAGTGCACTTCACTACTTTTTCACATAACCTCAAAAATATGTATAAAACAAAAGCAGACTTTACCATTAGTCAGGGTGGGCAACTGCCCGGGGCCTTGAACTGAAAGGGCACCAAACAGCTCTAAATTTATTATGTTTAGATATCAAAACCATTGATTTATATATTATTACTCTCGCTCATTCTACCTCAAAATAACTTACGCAACCCCCCCCCAACCACTTACAAAATACACAACTCAGTTGTATACCGCTGATTGTGTCCTTCTAGTTCAGAGGAAAACATAGAACTACTGTACTAACCTGACAGAGATGTTACTTGTTATTTGTAGATTCTAATTGTACTTAAAATACAACAGTAAAAAATAATGCATGGTCATTTATTATACTATTCAGCATTATATTAGAACTGAAGGCTCCCTCTTGAACAGATGTTAAGTAAATTTAAGTATATTGTACTTATAATGTCTCTTTTTTACTGTTCACTTAAAGTAAAAATGTGAATGCAGAACTTTTATTTTGCAGTAATAATAATTTAACTAGTTATTAATTTTACTTGTTAAAAAAAGTTCAGAGTTCTTTTTCTACCACTGCCAATAATTATATTCACAGTTGGAGAAGTTGGAGTAAAAAAAAAAAAAGTGGTACAATGTTTACCCCATGGGCCCCCAAATCACTATATTTGCCTCTCCTCAACACTTGAACAAGCATCAGTTTATTTAAAATGTACAGGATGTGTAATAGTAACCTGGTACATGATATAAGTTGGCTGCATAGTGTTAGTGACAGTGTTGCCAAAAATCCCTATTTTAGTAAAATCAGTGTCAGAACAAAATAATACACATCCACCCCAGAGGACTGTAATTATACTGAATGCCTGGATGGTTGTGTTAACACCAGTTTGCCTGTGGTAATTGGTTTAATTGGTCTAATTCTAACGCTTTGCTCTCTGCTTTGTATACAGGTAGTGACACTGTGGTACCGGCCTCCAGATGTGCTGTTTGGTGCTAAACTTTATTCTACCTCAATCGATATGTGGTCTGCTGGATGCATATTTGCAGGTTTGTTTGTGATTGCTGACATCAGTGAGAATATAAGTTACTCTCATCTTGACTTAAGCTTAATTGTTTGACTTATTTTTTAACTGTTTCTGTAATGTAGTGTGACAAAGATACTGCTAAAAATAATGTTGAATCTTGATAATACATCTGTTTACGTATAGTGAATTTTTAATGTTTTAACAAGTGCTTTGTATAAAGGCCAAAATGGTGTTTGAGTTAAGCAGAGAACCCATATACGGTACCTGTGGAACTAAATCCTTTCTCTGTGAGGCGAGAATTTGACACAGCTTAGCAGATGATGTGGGATTTTAGTTAAAAATATCTGTGACAGTAAAGCAAGAAGGATTCTGAAGGATGCTGAATTTACATTTTATTGTGTGGTCGCTGTTTTCATCGAGATGTTTTTCATGGTAGAATACCAAGTGGGTATTTTGATGTAAATTGCAATCGCATACTAAAAATGCAGAAATGGAAGGTGTGTAGGTGCCCACTTTCTTCACACTGTGGAATAGTTTAAATATTTGCAGAGCAGGGCAGGCCAGGATTACAATGGAAATAAGTAATTTTAACATGAATGTTTTTATACAGTCATGCTTTAGTTAAATGCATAATACTTTGTTTTATATGGTGTCCATGGTTTGTTTTTTTTTTTTTTTTGAGTGGATATGTGGAGAAGTGTGTAAACCAAACCACTCCATTTATAAAATATTAATATTAATTCCTGTTTCATTTTTAATTCCTTGTCCTGTTCAGAGCTGGCTAATGCCGGAAGGCCTTTATTCCCTGGAAACGATGTGGACGACCAGCTGAAAAGAATTTTCAGATATCCTCTTTTTTATTTAGCATCTTAAGTTGGTTTTAACAATATTGGTTTCTAGCTAACACATATTGGTATGTGGGACTGCAGAGTCTCGTCCAGGCAGAACTATTGATCTACCCTCTGATCAATGATTTACACAGTGTTTCTTAACTAGCTGGAGACACCTCAGTTTTTCTTTAACTTTGTAGTACATTGTTGGGTACACCAACCGAAGAACAGTGGCAGACAATGACGAAACTCCCCGATTACAAGGTAAATTATTACTACAGTTGATGAAGTCTACACTGTGCGTCTCAAACTGTTACTTATGGTTCCTTTTTCTACCTGCAGCCATACCCCATGTATCCAGCAACCACCTCACTGGTGAATGTGGTCCCCAAACTAAGTAGCACAGGACGGGATCTACTCCAGGTACTTTCCCTTGTAGCTCTCCTGCCTTTAATTTTTCTGAGTAAATGAGTCTGCACAAATGTCTAGCCTCCAGATATAGATGCACTCGTGCATTTCAAAGACAAAATTTAATTTTTCTTTCACATCTGTGGTCAGTAAAGTATTTCTTTTTTTTGTTTGCACATATTTTTTCACCTAAGGTAAACAGCTTACCAGTTGTTGCTAATATGCCTTTTTTTGCTTTTAAAGAATTCTGATATTGCTGTTCACTCATTAAAATGTTTCCTTTGATTTCACCCAGAACCTGTTAAAATGTAATCCTCTCCAGAGGATCTCTGCAGAAGAAGCCTTGCAGCACCCTTACTTCGCCGATTTCTGCCCACCCTAATTGCTTTATTGCCTCTCGCTGAACCTCAGCCGCAGAATCAATCATCCTTCACTCTGTTGAGTCATTAGGACCACTCCCAACAAGGCAAATCCCTCACAGGTTTTTAAACACTCCCCTGCTTTAATTCTGCTGTGCCTCTGTGTGGAACAAAGTCCTAGTGACTCTGCAAGACTTTAGGTTTTTAAGTTGCCAGCCTGTTAATTTTGATACAGATACGCCTCCTAGTTAATTAGCGCCAGTGTGGGTGGGTGCACTATGTGTTGCATTAAATAAATTTTATACCTGTGGAAATGGTTGTCAACATTAAGGCCCTCTGCTCCAAAAGACTGAAGTTAACATGTGCTTTTTATTTCTTTTATTAGCAGATTTTGAATAAAAAAGGCCCTTGATCTCAGTGCTGGGACACACTGCATCAGTTACTCAAACAGCCTTTTTAATGTTATAGTTTCTGTTACTGTTGTTATGTGTTTTGCAAAACTCTCCAGTTTGCTTCTATTGATAGACGTCTTAACAGCAGTGAAGACTGTAGCCTGTCTGATACAGCAGTTAAGATGCCAATTCCAACATTGACTTTTGCAAATTTGGATAGCGATTATATGTATGAAAATCCTTTTTTTTAACATTTACACCAAGCATTAACATTCTTAGCAGGATCGCTTATATTTGGTTATCAAACAGGTGCAACTGAGATGTGTGGACAGGCTTTGTGAGGGTGACACCATTTCTGGGGCATCTAAAATTCCGCCAAAATATAAGCCTGTATTGACACATCTTTGATAAAAGACCACAGATTTCTGAGGCAGGGATACCAATGCTGCTCTGTGGCCTATTTACATAAATTGAATTAAGGCTTAAGTCAGTTCTTATTTTTTTACTACTTTGTTTTACAAATTGGTAATTTCCTGGGAACATATAACTTCTAAATGTGATTTGGTACTAATTACTGGTACTAATTTCTTTCTTGGAAACTTCTCCAGTTAAGTCTGAGTAAAAAATCATAAATTATTCAGTTGTTATTGGAAACTGTTTTCCCTATATCATAAAAATTTACATCTTTTAGCTAAATAAAAAAGTAAATTTAAAGTTTTGATATTTCAGTTGAGCATTCTGATGGCATAAAGGTAATACTGGCTATTAGAACTGATTTATGGGAAGTCTACAAATTAAAGACTGTTCATTATATCCTTGTAATTAGTACCAAGCCTGATATGTCTTTTCTGAAAGCTTCTTGGAAATAATTAGGCAATTACACGCCTGTAAATTTTTTTTTCCTATTTTAAACTGTTACAATCAGAGCAGGCTACATACTTTCAGTAATGATGGTTCACATACCAACAGTGCAACTCTTTGTCCCACTACCTATCCCAAGATTGTACAAAAGCATGGGAAGCTAATTTATAATGTTCTTTTTTTCTCAGGCTTTTTATTTCTCAATTTGTATTTGTCTTTTGTGCACTTTGTAACTTACTTTGTAAGTTTTATTTTGAAACGTTTATCACTATTATTAAATATGTTGAAGACTGACAGCCAGGATTATCAATAAATGGGCCAATATACAGTATATAAATACATACGTGTAAGACTAGTGGACCATTAGTGACACATTTTTGACATCTTTATCATTATTGTACTAATGTCTTTTATCTTTTTTTTTTTTTTAAACAATGCTTTTGTATTAGCTAAATTAGAGAAAATCCACTGTAAAATCTGTATTTTCATAATTGTTTTGCACCATTAGCTGTTTCCATTTTGGTATATTAACATGGTTAACAGCTTGCAGTGTTATTTTACTCCAGATTGTTACAGTGCTTCTCATCCCATAAACGACTACATAATGAGTTGTTTGAAGTAACTGTGCTAATAGGGAAAAGATTTATTTTCATTTTGCTGATGTAAGTCAAGATAATGGATGCATGTATTTATTAATGATGGAATGTCTGCTCATGTTTTTTGCATTCATTTAAATGTAGCACAACTTCATTTGGTACAGAAGCTGTCCTTTTGAATGATTTCATGATACTCGGATCTTTAGCATTTAGCGGGCTCTTTTTAGGATTTAACTTTTGAGGGTTGTGTGTGTGTGGATTAAGTTATAATCAAAAAAAGCACAAAAGGATTTGATTATCTCATTGAACATTTCCAAGTAGCTGCTGGAAAATTACTTTTTTACAGCATAGATTTTAATTTTGAACGAGGACGGATTTTGCACTTTGCCAGTATAGTTGTTAGTAGAAGTATTTGCTGGTACACAAGATGAGTGTCAATGGTGTTTTTAGATCTGTTTACTAGCAATTCAGCTGATTTGATTACATTTCATATGTAGGGCTGTCACAGTATCAGGTTTTCACTATAGGATTATCATGGTCCAAAGAATTTACAAAATATAATTGCAATGTCTATAAAACTTTAAAAAAAAAATTCTAACAGTCAAATTCATCTTTATACTTTGTTTATTGTGTGTTTAGTCTTGTTTTTGGCCAATAAATTACACTTAGAGTAGGAGTGTAGGGAGATTGAGAGGAAGTCTGTAACCATATCTGTACAAAGTTAACAAAAAGAACAATTACACTCAATGAATTTTTGTTTTGGCTGGTCGCAACCAACGTCACGGTGCATTACCACCACCTACTTAGTTAAAACAGTAAGAGAAAGATGGGCAGAATGAATCGTCTGAGGCACAGCATTATTTACGATATTTTCATGTGAATAATTGCTATGAATCCTTTTTTTTTTTTTTAATATCCACAATTACCGGCTTTAACTAACTCAAAACTAATGTTTTTTTTTGTTTGTTTGTTTTTTTAAACTGGATTTCAACCTGGTATAAAGCCCTAAAAGCCTTGGTTAAACATTACACTTTTCTTAGTAAGTTTTAATTTTTCAGAACAAACATTAGGTATTAAGTGAGAGATTTAACATTAAAATCAGTTGATCTGCTCTGTAAGAACCAAACTGGACAACCAATAAACTGTCATTAGATTCTAACTTTTGATTGAAGTCTGAGACATCACCTTGTAAGCTCAGCACCCTGTCCTCCTCTAACTAATTAAAAGACAGGAACAAGGCCAAAAACAGTTATGTCAAATAGCCAAAATTGCTCTAGTTTTAGCAGATTTTGTGCTGTAGTAGATCTGGTTGCTCATTGTGAAAGCTATAAAGGGAATGTGTTTTCACAGCCTTAAAGTTGGCTCACAGATTGGTTTTTGATTTGATAAGCTCATGGCAATTTTACTTGACACTGACTTCGTTACACATAGTTAAGTGTGTATTAACTATTTAATGTACAGTTCAGAGTTAAAATCACATATCTACAATAAAATGCACATTAAGCTCGTAGAGCCAGATGAAGCAAGCTCAGTTCCCCAGAAATGTTTGTGCGCATGAAAGTCTTTACATTGCCTTTAAAAACCAGTCTTGAAGGCACATTGTGTCACTTCAAGCCCCATTACTTTCATTTAATCCACAAAAATTGGTAGAAAGATATTGCAGTCGTTTCAACATTTGCACATTGTCTTTCTTTTTGAGTATTGCACGTTCCCACGCCTGGTTTGAGGAGGATTTTTGTCTATCGTTAAGATTCAAAATGCTGTATCACAAGATGTGGAGAACCCCATTTTGCTTCATCTGACTCTCATACATTTTAGACCCCACAAAGTGAATAGCATGGCTAAGATTACAGTAAGAGACCAGAGATAATAGGAATACACAATGGTCATGCAAGAAGAAAATGGAGTGATGTGACAAATTTTTAACTGTGAGGATAAAATAGTTTAAATCTAGATGTTGGATGACATAAATATATAGAACACTGTTTTCTACTTTGCCATAGATTTGCGGTAAATATCAATCGAGGACTACTTAATGAGCACAAACAGTTCTCATGTTTAGTAACAGTTTCTGCCAGTTCATATACACTCTGCTGTTCTTTGACTGGTAGTAAGGCAGGGGGTGGGGAGAGAGAGGTAAAGACCCAGGACGTTTTCACAAATCCTTCATCCACAGTTTGCGGTAAATGCTGGATCACTTTAATGCTTTTTAACCCGACAACATTACACACACGCACACATACACACACTTGAAATGATCAGGGCAATGCAGCATCCTCAGAACAGCATCATTGTGTAACATGAATTGGCATTTTTTTGTCCCTTTATTTGGTTAATGATGGTCAATATACAATTGTCATATCATACATCTGTGTTGCAGTTTGCAACTGTTCAGTCAACATCCATTTCAGCTGTTGAATACGTCATGAATTGAAAATGGGGGTCCCGATTTTTTTTTTTAATTGTCAATTTACTAACAGTTTAATTTGATTCAGTGCACTTATTGCTCATGACTCAACACCACTGATTCCCCTTTATTTGTTTCCTGAAAGGCAAAAATTTCCATTTGAACAAAGTCTCTTCACGAGGTGATCTCTGGCTCCTCTCAAAGTGCGCTGTTATTTCCCCATAATGCTGGAGCAGTGAACACACCACGTGTAACAGTGTGCCCAGTTAAAAACTAGAGCCGTTAACAGGTAGTCGCAACCATAGACGTCCGGTCATTGGCTTTCAAGTGATGGCTGATCTCCAAAGGTTTGTGCTTCACATCAACAGTCATCTAATACACAAACAACAGAGTAATAAAGCTACAGTGTTATGAACACCATCTACTTGATTGGCATTATACTTGAAAGTTTCACATTCAAAATAAAAACCAATTTTCAGTATTAATAATGAGGATATGTACCTACAAGTCCGTAACTGTAGTGTCCAGGATTTAAATAACAGTGAACATTAACAGTAGAGGAAGTAGACTCACACCAAGATAAGAAGAAAAGTTGTGTACGTGAGTAAGATGGGTAAATAGAGTTTATTATACTTGATCATTTATACATCACAAACTCTTTATTTGTGACCTATTACATGTTCTGGAATAATTATCATAATAATAATAATAATAATAAAAGGACACAATGGTGAAATTGTACAATGCATTTCTGTTATAAATCAACTGAACTGAATGGGGCTGAGGTGAAAGGTGGTTTTGATGTTTTGAGGCCTTCTCTTGTATCTAACAAAGTCTATTTAGTCGTCAGTCATGTCATAATCACCAGAAACTCAAAGACACTTATGGTCCATCCAAACAGAGAGTCCATTTAGCTTCTGGTGTCAGAGCAGATGAAAAAACACTTTTGTATCTATATATATCTATATTAATATATACAGTAGATATATATATATATTTGACCAATGTCTCAGATGAGCGGTATAGAATTTCTTCATGGCATTTGAGTGCGAGTATTTACAAATTTCTGTCAAGTTTAGGAATGTCACCGACAAGCCTTTTAAACTCTACTGGTGTTCCATAGAGAGAATAGATTACTATCACAGGGGATTGTGCTGATGAACACCTTTAAGACACAGTGATGGGAAAAAAAACAGCTGAGAATTATTAAAAAGGCAAAAAGGAAAAGCCTGATTGTTTCTCTTCTAATAAATTCAATGTAAATAAAGGCCAACTTTTACAGCAAGCTGCATGCTAGCTTTTTTTTTTTTTTTTTTTTTTTTCAAAACAATACCCCCAAA
>JAPZDY010000004.1:14844798-14865817 GCA_029783645.1 Ctenochaetus hawaiiensis | reverse complement strand
TTTTTTTGCAACACTATCCCCCCAGATGGGAAAACAATGAAAATTGAAATGTCAGCTATATAAAGATAAAAAGATACAATCAACAGCCTTTTTATTCGGCCTCCTGATTCTCTTTTTTGACCTTTAATGTGTGTAAAAAGTGACTTAAGTTAACAAAAAACATCCAACTCAGTAGTTTCTGTCATCCCAGGATCCACACTGAACAAAACTGGATACTTGCATATATACAATTAATTAAGTTCCTATATGTTTAAATTGAATAAGCACAGTCATCTAATTAATGAGACATTTTAAAGCCTCACCGTAGCAAAAGGCAACATAAAACACTTGTCTAGTGTTTTGATTCAGGTTTGAGCAGCTCTTTTAATTGAAAATCGGCTCGTTACAGTCGAGCAGATTTTTAAAAGGCTCCTCTGTTCAAACTGGTGACAAGTATAAGGTCACTCAATAACAGCACTGGTTAAATGCTGGAGACAACACTGATAAGAAACTGCAATGCTACACAAACCAATCCACATGTACTCTTTGTTTTTGGATTGATGCACAGCAAAACTAGCACAACAGTACTAAGTAACTCACCTCAACACTGGTCAAAAATCCTTTTTTCAGACACGTTTATCCTTGCTGATTGTATACACTCAAGTTATCGCGTAAGGAAATCAAATCCACAAAATGAAACATGAATAAATTAACACTGACGCCTTGACATGGCAGTTAAACCTGAGTTCTGTTCTGGAAGTGGTCTCTTTTACTTCTGATGATAGTATTCTATTTCTATTCAGGCATTGATAAACTCTACTGTACGCTTTTGAGTTACACACTCGACCGTTTTCTTTAAATACATACATTATTTCACAGTTTGCTGTCAAGTCCCCAGATGTGCCACCCCACCCCAAAACCCCTACTGTATGCTGTCAACAAGCAAACTCCTCAAAGTTGCCTAAAGTCGGGTGACGAGGTAACATGTTCGGCGTGAATCCGAGCCTGTCCGAGTGACTCCGGAGGGTGTCACAGGTGCTCTGCAAAACAGAGGGGAGGGAAGGAGGGAAGACGAGTTCAACCGGGTTAAGGGAGGGGCAATGAAGGGAGCGATGATGATTATGATGGAGGAAAGAAATGAGCAACAGGTAAAATGAGAGCAACCGAGACAATGGAGCGACGTAGAGGAAATAAAAAGAATTTATATGGCAAGGAGAAGTTGAGATAAAACATTAAAATAATGAGGTTCATCATTTTTAAGCACATCAGACACAAGGACAGATTATATAATCGAGGACAATAAATGACAGAAACATATGTGGACAACAATGAGGTGATGAATAAAAGAGATTTGGAAGTTCCGAGTTCAGCCACGTCGCATATGTTTCACAGGCAGAGAAAGCAATTGTAAAGAAAAATCAGGTGAAAATGAGGAGAAAATGAATGAAAGGAGGGAGAGGAGAAAGAAAAGAAGCATATTTTTAGTCCTGCTTTTATACTGGCATGTTAAATTGTTTTAGATATGGAAGTTGAAACATCCACATTTCCCTGCTTGTGCTCCATGAGGAGATAATACGTGGATAACAACCATTGGTAGTGCCCATGGGCAGAAATGGCTATTCCAGCAGACAAAGAACCATTTATATTTTGTGCAAACTCACTGCATGCAGATCTACGATAACATCACAAAGTAATGCATCTAGTGATGTTATCTGGCATGAGCCTCAAATGCACTGCCTCTAAATGGACCTCTGTGCTGCAGGGAAACAAATAGATCTCATGTGGTTCAGCTTTTTGTACAACAATTCAATAAATACGTAATCTGTTTGCACAGGAGTGCTTTGCTTTATGCTACGGGAAAGAAAGCATCATTATTCAGTGGAAGGTGCAAGTTTTGCTTAGTGCAGAGAGTCTGATCATTATGCACTTGGAGAATCCAACCAACTCATGCCTTCCAATAAGTCAATAAATGCAAAAACACACCAAAATAACCTTGAACCTGATATTAAAAAATGCTCACTTCAGTTGGATAATCACCCCTCTTTTGGTTTACTGTCTACACAAGCCAAACAAATCATTTGTAGCCACTGAGGAAATGATATATGAGATGGTATCAAGTATGTATGAGAGAGAGGGACAGCATGGGAGGGAGCATCTATTATCAATGGGGTGTGCTACCTGGGGGCATGATTAGGCGTGACACCAGGGCTGGTTGGGTTCTCTGGAAACTCCTGGAATAGACATGATGAAAAGAAAGATGGGTGAGGGTGACTGAAATGAAAATAAAAACACAATGTAAATGCTAAGAGTTTAAAAAAACTTGGGAGGGAATACTGCAAGAGGCCGTTTTCCCCTCAGTGATGATTAAAGTCCTGAAGGAAAATGGTTGATCATAATAAGATTTGAGATTTTCTAACAAGAAGGGAAAACAAAAGAAAATTACAGTCATCCATATGTATTGACGGTCATTAGGGGGAATGAAAGTCAAACTAAAAAGATGTCTAAACCACTAAATGCATCACGTTAGTGTCCGCTTTTTTGGGTGGAGATGTGACAATGGACTAGTTGAAAAAAGTTATTGAGTACGAAAGAAAGAAAGTAGAAAAGGATGGTTTATTGAAAGCAGGTGAACATATGACATGAATGGGGCAGAATACAATAAATATAACACTATGTGAGACTCCAGTAAAAGCATGACACGCTGCAAACATTGGCCCACTAAATAAATGCTTCTTCTACTTCTTCCACATTTAAATGAAAAGAAACTGACCCTCATAAAAATAGACTGACTAAAGTAAGCTTACTTAAAAATGTGCTGACTTATATTAGCATAGCTCCACATCTACACAAGAGAATAAACTTCTTTAGTCTTTTTCTTCACATCAGCCATCAAACCAAATCCTGAACCCGAGGCAACTGAGCATGCAAGAACACAATCCACATGCAGAGACAAACCCATGGCTTTTTCACTGATTCAAATGAGAATATGGGGGGTCTTTTCAGCACAAAGTCGAACAGTTGATAATGAAAAAGTCTTGGGCTTGTGCAACACACAACAAAGGCTAACAGCGTGCATTCAAGACTCTGCCAATAAGACTGAATGCAAACTGGTAGATACAGTAGACTCAGGGACAAAAGGAACTGTCTGCACTGAACAAAAATCTGCTAAATGCTTTTGATAAAAAAAAACAGCACCAGAAAAGAGGACATGTTTAAGCTTTTGTAAGTGCTTCCACCCCTACAATGAGCTGCAGAGAGGGATTAATGGCTCTTTGCTGTGAAACATGACTGGTGGGCCCCATGTGTTAGAAGTAGTTATAGAAAGTGGTTATTGTGGCTTACATTTAAAATATTAAACTCTATTTGCATTAAATTAAAGTTTAGTTATTATTAAAGAAATCTGGAAATGATTCCAATGCTAATAACATAGTAAATAAAATGTATTAGAGAGAAACAATCAACAGTAAATGAAACTTAGCTACATTTTAGATGTGACAGTTTCAGATTTTTATACAGTGAATTTAGTAAATTAAGTGAATTTAGATCAAATTGCAGACGAAGCTCTAAAAAGCATTACTCATTGCTCAAGTTGTTGGCAAACATTGCACTTCTGTGACATATGTTCACTCAAAACTATTACTTTGTACATACTACTTTGTACATTTGTAGGATCAGATACTAACATGTCTAAAATACAAGGACAAACATTAAAAAATTAATGGCATTAATTTAAAAAAAAAGGAAAAAATGTGGAGTCACAAGGTTACCATTCAACAGAGTCAATATGATCAATAACTTACAAAACTGAAAAATAAAGGGGGACCCAAGAAAAGTCCTTGTGGAACTCCTAGGGAGTTATTTATCTCTTTATTTGCCCTCAGAGAAAAATCTGATTTAGTTCTGTCTGAAAGGTAACACTACCTCCATTCCGGAGTTAAAGGTGATATACCATTACTTTCAAACTTGTCATTAAGAAGACTTTGATCCACAACATCTATCTAAAATATGACTTAACTTTCTCCAAATATTTTTTTCTGCAGAGTAACAACTGCAGACCTTGCATCTTTCTGTAAAAGTGTGATTCAGCAGTATATGCTGAACATTTGCTGATTGCTGATATCAAGAAGGTGCATTTCAGTTATAAATAATTTCTTAACTTCTCTGCACTGTGATTTAGGTCAGGACAGAAATGCCTCACATTACTCTAGTTTTCATTTTGAAGTTCAAATGGGTTTTATTGCCTCGAAGGCTTTGGAAATGAGTTGATCATGAAATGTTAATAAAATCTCCAGACCCCTTAATCTTGTTCTGCTTTCAGACCATTCTTCTACTCTCAAATGTATCCGTTGTGAAGTTGCTCTGATCACACTGCCAGACATAAAAGGATAAAACCAGAGCACAAAAACTGTTTTTCCTGCTCTAAGTGATCCATAATTACATGATTGAGGGTGACATTGAAAAGCTACTGTATCGCATTTTAGCAGCATTTAATGTAAATACTAAGAAGTGATGAACTGAGAACAGGTCAGACTTTTCACTTCCATGTGTCGATTGTAAGTTTAAGGTAATTCAAGGAGCAAAAGGCCTAACAAGCAGAAACAAAGCACAGAAAAAAGGCTTACAGAGTCAGTTTTCCTCCCTTAAATACTCATCTGCATTTCATCTCTCAAACTATTGCAGGAATAATTCCTGCAGATTCTCTGTAGCATTCAATGTGTAAATAAAGAGTATGGTGTGTATACCATCTGATACACTGATTATGCATTAATATTGTGCAAGAAAAACAATGTTTATGTATTATTAATGACAATGTTTTTTTAGAACAATACATCTTCTCAGCATGGAAAATTGAAACTAATGATGACATAATGTGCCGTGGCTTTGTCCTCTCTCTGGTGCTGTTGATTAAAAGCATTTTCAGTGTTGGATGATTGTTTTTGTTGTTATTGTTCTTCCTGAGCTCATCCAGTATCACATCACACTCATTTCATTCGATCGCATGCATTCTGAGAGACTAAAATTACCAGATTGTCGCTCTGACAACGCTGCGGTCGTTTCTTGCGTATGAAGTAACCCAAAACCTTATCCTTAAACACCTAAATGCAAAAACATTGGATATACATTATTCACAGATGAAATATATAGTCGTCAGTCACATTATAAATTCAAACTTTTGAAAACATGCTTATTAGAGAGAAAGCTGAGGTGATTGATATCAACCAAATTTCTGGAAAGCAAACATGAAGCTACAGCCAGCAACCAGTTAGCTTAGCCTAGCATAAAGACTAGAATACAGAGAGACACAGAAACAATTAAAATTTTGCATCTTGTTTGTTTAATCCATACAAAAGCTTAAGTGCAGATCATAGATTGTTAAAAATATAGTGCACATTATTATTAAGTGTTTTTGGTGGCAGACAACCAGTTAACCTCCTCAAGTACTCGGATACATAACCCCATCTATAGTCACAAATTAATATGTTTACATTTCATTTTTTTTATAGATTAAACCAAGGAGATATAAAGTACTAATTAGTAAGTTTGGTTTTTTTGGTTGATTTTGCTATTTTTGGACAGACTCAGGCTAGCTGTTTCCCCATTTCAAGTCTTTATGCTAAGCTAAGCTAACTGACAGCTGGGCTGGTTGTTGCTTTTTACTTCCTCTCAGACAAAAATGTAAACAAGCTTCTCTCCTAAAATGTCAAACCATTTATCTAAGATTTAAGATAAAAAGTAAAAATAGATGCAAAGGATATCTTTAATATATTTTAAGAGATATGAAAACTGTTACACTTAAACCTGCTGTGCTGTAAGTTTGTTTCCTCTTTCTGGCAGTGAGAGTAACGACAAAAACACTGCCAACATGCTTTTGACACCATAGACTCCACTTTACTCCTTGTTGCTGTAGCCCACTCTTTTGCCACAGTGGCTCCCCACAACTCTATAAAACTAATCATTGCTGTTAAAATGAATTACTACTGCTGCACCAGAGCGGGTCTCTTAAAGACTCTGTTGTACTGTAATATACAGATTAACAGTAATTCATATTTGCTACAGGTGGTGACTGGCTCTATGAATTTGGTCTGAACTCATTTGGCAAGAGCATACAAGTAATGAACAATCATTTATGTCTAAAAGTCCTGCACTGCAGGTGTTAGTGTTTGACTTTAAATACACTAAGATAAGAATAAACAATTAGCATGTAAAGTTTAGATTTAAATTGGCTAAAACCATCACTTTACCTCATATAAGTAGTCAAATATTTCCAGTATTGTTAAAACACTGGCTCCGATAAACAGTCCCATCTGGCCTCCAATGTCACCTAGAAAATGAGAGATTAACAGATATGGGCAGGTACAGTAATTGAACAATGGTGCGTGAAACTATTCCCTGTGCTGTCACTTCCAATTTAGTTATCTTTCAGAGTAATCTGAGCTGAATTGTCAAGTGTCCATCCAGCACCAACTTCTCATCAGACCCAACCCGACTGCCCTTGCAAGAGCATCAGATTATGAAAATGTGTTCAGCCTGTTTCTCAAGTTCAAAGAGGAAACCTCAAAGCACCAGGCGTGAACACACGATGTGAAATGTGCGGTGGGGCCCTGCTGAGACTGCTGATACTGAGGTCAGCCTCATCTTTCTGTCACAATGAACCTGAAAACTGCGAGAATCTTACCGAGAAGTCCTGCAATTTCATAGGCCTTCTTCTGCTCAATTTTCTCATAATTCAGAGCTTCAAAGAAGATGTCCAAGACCAATATATTTTCTCTGGAGAGAGGACAGACAAGAGCACACCCAAGAGAGTTTATTTCTGCTGACATTACATTACACCAAATGATATCTCACATTTCCTGTGTAACTATCTTTCATTATTGTTACATTGAAGGTGAACGATGGAGACCCAGGTCATTCTGTGCCACAGTACAGCCATCCATCAACCATATAAAAAAGAAAAGAGGCTAAGATCTGAATACTGACTGCAACTAAATAATACTTACCCAATATACTGCTCAGTTTTGTTGAATTTCTTAGCCAGATATTTAGCAGATGCCTTACTGGGGATCTTAACCATGGACAGCTCCTTGCCATAGCGAGTCATGTTGCAGGGGGTCTGACACACACAGTAATCGTTGTCTTTCTCTACCAAAAAGTCTGTGGATGATCAAAGTCATTTAAAAATATTGTGATCACTGCGAAAAATCAAACAAAACCTGCGCACAGAGGCTCTTTGCCTCTGCTAAAAATATCACTACACACGACAGAGATGGTACATTCGCTGCCATCGTTCACTTTCCATGAAAGCAAATAATGACTGAAGCTGTAATACAGAGGGAGAGAAAAGCTCTGTGTGGTTTATTTGATATTAGCGAAGCACTGACACAAATCTTCCTAATGGAATTTTTAAAACAATAATTTAACTTTATTATTTTGCACAAGCACTATCTCACATTAAAGCAATTTTAAGTTAAAGTTACAGAGGTATCATATATAAAGGATGGAGTAGTCTCATTTTTCTGCTGCTGAACACTTGGTTGAATTCGGATATTAATGCAAAACTATTACACTACCATTTTATGTGGATGCAGATAAAGTGAGTGTTCTTACCTAAAGCTGGGTCAGCACAGTCTTTGTACTGCTCAGGTGTGCAAACTGTGGAGGTTCCTGTTTTAAATAACATAAAGGTGAACAAATAATTATATGTGTAATGTAAAAAAAAACTTATAAGGACAAAAGTATTCATCACGTTTTAATTGCTTTTCTAAAATCATACCAGGCATGTGAACCATTCTGCAGTTGCAGTTCTCCAGCAGGTACCGGGTTTCACAGTCAATGCGGCAGGCAGTGATGCTGTATGTGGAGAAGAATTCAGAGTCTATGGGGGTAGACTTGCAATCTCCCCAAGGCGGAGGGAGGTACTGAAGCTGAAAGAGCAAACAGCACATGTTTTCCCTCAGTATATCAGCACAAAGGATTACAACGAATAACATAATGCAAGCCCGGTTCAGCAGAAGTACAAAAAAAAAGGGGACAACAAGCTGACAAAACCCAACAAAAATGTCCAAAACATAAAATATATAACAAAAATAAAATACAGAAGCACTAAAATGAAATGTGCACTGAGACAATATTGGAATAAAATCTGCAGTCGGACTAACATCGTTTCTCATGTATAGCAGCAAGCAGACATCATGCAGAACATTACTGATGCAGGTCTAGTCCCCGGTAGGAAGCAGAATACCATGGGAATAGAGACAAGCTTAAGAGAAGTCTGTAATATATGTAGTTTCAGACAGGACACCACAATCAAAGGACAAATTTTACAACCCTGAGAACAGAACTCAATAGACAGTATGCAGTTTTCGAGTGAACAAATATATGAGTTGGACTGAATTTAACAGACATAATACAGACAATAACATCTTATTTTGTGGTTAATATTTGATAAATTAAAAAAAATGTATGAATAATTCCTCTCCTCTCCAGAAGCTTATAAAAGTGTTTTTTATTGTTGATTAACTATTCAGATTTTCTAATCTAAGCTCATGAGAGTTCATTACAAACTACCCCGACTGAATTTAACAATGAGGTGAAGATGTAGCGTTTAGTGAGTTTGGAGTCTCATTAGAGGTAAAACTCATTAAAAGGTGAAGAGCAGGTCATTATGTTTATGGGTAACTCAGGGAATATTTAATGAATCCACTAATGAGGAATATTTAAGGGCCTGAATTTTAAGGTTTTGGTTCACACTAAATATTAGACCATTAGTGCTTGGCTGCAAGGTGCCCAGTGTATGTGTGTGTGTTTGTTTGTGATCTACTTAGAGCTTTTAAAAGACACCATTTTTTTTGTTGTACCAAATCCTGACATGAAACCACCAACAAGACTTCCTGTCCATTTTTTAAAGTCTTGTTTGCAGCGATTTACGGTAATGAACTGGGACCCAATTTAACAACAAAAACTAACCTATTATTTATAAAGGCCACCGGTGCTTGCTTGAGCATTTGAGCATGTAGCTGCTAATTGCAGTGGAAGCTAGCCAACAATCAATGCTTCATACTGTGAAACTTCACAGGGAAAATTTAATGCCATTGTCACATTAAGGCTGACTTTAATTCCCTATCATCTCCAACGGCTCTAACCAGGCTAACTCTGGCAATCTGATGGTCTCCCAGTCAATAAAAACTGACAGAGACAGAGGGAAATTCACTGAAGGAGTGGCCTTAAATGAGTAAACATGATTAAGACTTTATTGAACTCCGTTTCAAGCCAACAGACTCTCATAACTTGAGTTACACTGGAGATAAAACCCTGGTGCAATAACCCCCAGACTTCAAACTGATGCAAGAGTCCTCGTGGGTAATAAAACCTAATGAAATACATTGTCTGGCCTCTCCACATAACATTAAGTTAGATGATCGCCCCAGAACACAGAAAAGCAAAAAACAAAACAGAAAAATTACATAAAAATGTTAACAGAACTGTATGTGGCAGTGACAGGGCAAAGCCAGACAACAGCTTTGATGAAGACGCACACTTGTGTGATTTGCTTACAGCTGGAATGAAACATTAGCTGCTCTTTACTGATATTAATTAGACGCATAAAAATGATGACAAGGACACTGCAGATGTTGTTGCATGTCGTTGCTTCAGCCACACGAAAGAGGAGGAGGAGGGGGACAGATGGATCCATTCCTTGGAGATGGGTGGGTTGAGGGGCAGCAGATGAAAGTGACGAACTTGATGTGCAGCTATTTAACAATACAGACTTTTTTTTGTGGCATGCAGGATATCCAGACAGTCATACACTACCCTCTGCTCTTGGGTGGAAACGAACGTTTGGAAGCCGGGGGCGACCCCGAAGCCCAGCTCATGGAGAAAGGGAGGCTCTGACTGAGTGTGAAGCTGTACCTTTATGCCGGCCTCATAGGATGTCTCATCTGGGGCAGGGGGGTGAGGGAACACAGCCCACATCATTATCAAAAGAACGAGAGGAGCAACACAAGGAAAAGTGGGCAGGAAGTGGTTAACCTCTCCGGACATAAACACAGCCTGTTGCCAGTATAACAACCTAAGAAGCTACAACTCCCAGTGGTGTGTGAAGACTCTGCAGCATTGGTGTACTGTCGGGTTTCATCAGGTTTTCATTCAGCCATTCTCCTCTTTCATCAACTCAAACTTGAGGAAGGACAAGGTTAACTTTCAATCATCACTAATATTCCAGTCCAAAATCTGGTGGCGTAGTCTTTATTGGCTTTGTGCTCACAAGTCACAGCCTCTGATTAAATATTAAATTCCTTGAACAGAGGCTTAACAAATGAAAAATCTTGAAACTGTAAGTGCTTTAGCCAGCTGTATATTATTACACAGAGAGCAGTGTCACTGTACTCACTGGAGACTGACTGAAATTAATGCCGGCCAGACTTTAATGGCAGTCTAATTAATTCAGCCCATCTTTTAGGTCGTAAACACGTCTTTTGGCTGTCATGTGTGGGCGCTTGTGTCATGATTATAAATGAGAACCCGCCGTGCACTTTCGCTTTCACGAGGAAACTTTGCAATGGTGATTAATAGATTGGATTCACTTCTTGGAGATGGCTGAATGATGATACACTTGGAGCATTTTCCTTGCAAAGAGAAAGAAGAAAGAGACAATGCATTTTTCAACACTGCTACCCAAAATAATTTGTCATCTTTGTGGTGTCCGAGTGTCTGTTTTAGGAGACCAAACTCTGCCTCAATCATCCCATGTAATTCTGCTAAAACAAGGGCAGAAGATTTTATGCGGTCGTTTATCTCATGCTCATGAACTGACCAAGACCATTAACTTTAGGAGCAAAATCATTTAAATTAGACTCAATTAATTGCATAAAAAAGGGAATTTGATTAGCTGCTGGAGTATCCATTACTTTAAGACTTCATGAGGAGTAAAATGTGGTAGAAATTTTAATGAGCCTGCAGCACGTTACACAAACAAACTGGATCTTAGAGGTAATCATTGCAAAAACCTGAGATACTTAGTTGCACAGGCGCCATTTTCTTGTGACTTACAATGAAATCGAAGTGTTTCTGTTCCTCTGCCCATGTGCTCTCTCCAGCCTCATCGCAAGAATTTGAATTTGTTGTCTTGGCAACATTAGATAATTGCTGTTCAGTTTCATTAGATTTGGATAGGAAATCCATGTGAGCTCAGTGTTATGACCTCGCACTCCAATCAATTCGTACTTTTCATCCTTCACTGACGGCAGCGAAAAGACAGTCGAGGACAAGCAACTGATTTCCTACAGTTTCTTCTGCTTTTGATTTTGTGGACTAAAACACATCTTTTACAGAGTCCCTAAATCAAAGCATATTTTCAAAAATGTCCTCAAAAATCAAAATAGCAGTCGGTCATCTTATCTAATGGCACAAGCTTCAAGTTTACTGCTGTTTACTACTATTACTAGTGTAACACTATTACAGGCACATTAGGCTTCTGTTAATAGTTAACTTTAACATCAAAAATATATTGATAATTTGAAAATCTTTCTCTCAAGATACAGAAAGACTTTAGAGTTAGTCCTCATAGGTCACTTATTTATAGTGAGTCTCTAAAGCAGTGTGATTCTGGCTAAATGCTGCAGCCAAGAGAACATTTTAGCAATAATTACTGTGAGAATAATCATTATAATATCAAATATTACTTACAGAATTTAATTTCTTTAGAGGGTATGGGCAATAAAAATTGTTCATTCTCTCTGGAGAGCCTTTAAATTCAGTTTATTTTTTATTAATCAGAGTTAAAGTTCTGATCATTAAAGCTTGCCAAACGTTGCTGTGTGAATCCTGTGAGTCTTCCTCACAGTTCACAGCCTTCTGTTTGAATGGGCCTCTGGAGAAAACTTTCACAGCATTCAAATAGGCTGTGTTTATATTTTTTCCCATGCTAAAAGCAGCTAAAAGACTCAATATGAAAAGTAAAACAAACACTCTGAGCTGCCAGACATTTTTCATGCTGCGTAGTCTGAGTTTCTCTTGGCTCGGATAAGCACAGTTTGCCTGCATCCAGTCATCACTTGGCCCGTCTCTGTCAATATTCCTTGACTGATGTGATTCCTCTGTTTCATGCGTCCAGAAAAACTGGACCTTTTTTTTTTCTTTTAACACACTAACTGCACGTTTCCCTCACAAGGTTAATCAAAGATCTGATTTTGCTCCAGGCTCTGTGACACAGAGGTAATGGGCACTGGCTGGTGAGGATTTGGGGACAAACACATAATGAAGCAGAGCGAAAAAACAAAACAAAACAAAAAAAAAACGTCGAGATTGGAGGGAAGGAGGCTGAACATTAGGTACCAGTTGCTGCTGACATGACACAAAAGTTTGAAAACCAGGGGCCACACCAAATCCCAGTTGGTCAATGAAGGGCGGCTCGTCCTGGCTGTGGATCTGAACCTTGATGCCTGCTTCGTAGGAGGTCTCATCTGTGGATACAGCACGCCAAAAAAATGTAACAAGAACGGTCGCCTTTGGAAACCCGCTTTTTGGACTCTGGCAATGATGCTAAGTGCTCCCAGAGCCCATGCTGATGCATATGTTAGTGTGGTGGATGGGTATCGAATAGATTTATAACCAAAGGTTTATGGCATGCTGTGTGTTTTATGAATGTGTTCACTGGTGTTGTTGTTTGCCATAAATTGGAGTCAATATGTCGATGAATGCATTTTGTCAGACCTGCTGTCAGCTGTAGATCTGCAGAAACATATAAAGATAATATGCTATAATATATGACAGTACATCCATCACTTCAGTGTGCGGCAAATTCTGCAGACATTTATCAGTAGAGTGAAGGAGAAGTCCTGGGAAATTCTAGTTTTTTGTTATACATATATCAAGTGATAACTCCATATTTTATAGAAATGACAAAAGACTGGAAGAATAGTTGGTATTTTCAGAGTAACCCAACAAGATTAAGTGCTTTTTACAAAAGGATTTTTTTTTATGTAAGATAAAATATTACCATCAATTTCTCAAAAAGCTTCACTGACCTGTCTCCCCCCAAACAGGCAGGTATTCATCCTGCTGAATATCCAACATGATCTCCAAGCCGTTTCCTGTGCCGCCTTTTAATGTCGTCAACAAAGGGTTGCCATCTAATCCCGAGTTGAATGTGTAGCATTTCCCGTAGCGCGTGTAAATCTAAAAAGGAGCAGAAAAAAGAAAACAGGAGTGTAAATGTAGAGTCAAACCCTTTCCATTGTGCTGTGGTTAAGTGTGCACCTGTACAAGATGTATTACACGCCAGCCTGTAATTGTGCAGGACAGCTAATCGTTACAGAGGTTTGTGATTATCAGAGAAAGCACAACCAGCTTTAAACAGGCACCTGGCTCTGATTTGAGGAATTAATGAGCTTTCCTCCCAAGCAGCAACAGAAGCTATCAATCATTACCCAATTTCACTCCAAATTTCCCCTGAGTAACTTAGAGTGAATGTACTGGTTTGCCGTCGTTAAATAAGAGACATCTTGAGGCGGAAGCTTTCTGGACGCACAAACAAACTCTAAATTGGTTCTGAAAAAGACATTTGTGTGTCTTGACTTGCAAACTTCTTCAGAGACCAAACTTGCGCCAGTAAAGCTCGGTGGTATTTAATGTTTGATTTGCAATCGTCACAGTAGGTTTGCTCAAACTAAATATCTTTCTGATATAATTAATCCAGTTGGATTGAGTTATTTATTTTAAGCTTCTGCTCGGCACTCACGGTGGACAGATTGATTTTTTTCCTCTAGTGCTTATGGATTTTTTCCTGTATTTGTAGAATTCTTTATCCTCTGCCAGACAAGTAAAACAAATCTCTATCAAGATCAGACATGGTTACATTTTTAATTCAGTCTACAGTTTGGATAAAAAGCTTCCACTTCTGAACAAAGCTTAAGGGGTTTGGTAAATTCATGATAAGTTTATCAGTTTGAGATAAGGCTACTGGAACTGTCGAATTAATTGGATATGCAACTCTCTGATAGACTAGAATATTCATTATTCATGCATTTCGACACAACATGGAAACCTGCAGTGCTAAGACCTGCTGCAAACAGCTGGCGTTGTAGTTTAATACAATTTAAAATCTTTATACGTGTGGCCCACACACTGTGACACACAAGATCAATATCAAATAAAAAAATGCAACATGTTCTCAACAAACAACCACATAAAAGATTACACACTTAAATGGGATGAGTGTAAATTAGTCCATCTTGGAATATCAGGACCCAAGATAAACAATTCAAACTTCAGTGTCTGACGAATCAAACCTCAACCGACTGTTTAAAATAAGATTTTGGAAATTGAAAAAATGGGAATTCAATGCATCACAGATTCAGAAAGGTGATTTTCAAGTTAAACATTTCAACAACATTCATTAAAGGGTAAAATTTGCTGATTTTCAACCAGATTTAGGTCATTACAATGCAGGTAATGGTGTGTATGTATATAAACACTGGTAGAATTTCCTCTATTGTCCCTGCAACAAGAGCTTCTCATTATTGGCCTGAAAAAAGTAGCCTGTCCTGCTTCATTAAGCAGACTTTCGCTTGCTCTCAGCTGTTGTCTGAACTGCAGATTGTATTTCTTTATTTTGTATTCCCGCCTTGTCAGAATTAGCTATTTATTTGCTCATGAAATTCAAATTACACTGACCCGTTTCTGCTTTCATATAAAACCCCTTACTGTAAAATTTAAGAGAGTAATTTGCTATACTGAGCCAGACATATTGGTTGTTTAAATATCCTTACTTGGCAAACAGACAGTAACATCCTGACAGAAAAATGTGTCTGCTGGGATGATGTTTTTGCTGGCTTTCCCAACAATCTGGCTGTCTGTGTCTGCTATTGTTGCAATTTTAAACTCCAAGTAACTAGGAGAGAAACAGGATGTTGTCTGATGGTTAATTTTCACTTCCCAGTGTGGCGAGGTCTTGGTAAGAGAGCAGCTGGCAAAAACTCAACCAGCATGGCAAAGCTGATCTCAGGAGATCAGAGTCACTGTTCCATGTCCAGACTCAGACAGACTTACATGCAGCTCAGACAGATAAGACAATGCCTGGACCTTTTCTCTTGCTGGCTATATAATGAGTTCTGCAAGGAGACTTCAACAAACCTTTTTTTTTTTTTTTTTTAAAGATTTTGGTTCAGATAAAACAGGAGCTTCTTTCAGTTACACCATGTGTTGCTTAAAATGCAACCACACAACATCATTTAGATCGCAATCACGACCCCGATCTGTTTGTGATAACTGAAAGATTTTAAAGATTGTGGAAGCTCTGCACTGGTTTGTGCAAAACAGGGAAGCTGCCATGGACGGGTGACATCTTGTAGAGTGCAAGACATGGAAACTGCCTCACGATGAGCTGAAGTTGTCACAGCTAAATTTTTTTCCAACTGGGATCAAGATGCTTAGATCTACATAGGCAAGCTATGTTATAAGCTGGCAGTCTGTGTTAAAAGTCTTTGAATGAAATAACAACAACATTTGCAATAGTGTACCTTGGATTTAAAAACATCATCTACTTCCTACATGCAGCATTCAGTGCTAACTCTCAAATCATTACATGTAATAGACTTACGTCTGATGTTGTAAATGGGGGACTCAGCTGCATTTCTGGAACAAGACCATAAACTCCAAATGCCCTCCAGATGTTTAATCAGAGAAGCTAAATTTTTACTTCTAATTGATTTACGACATCTGAATAATTAATGCTCTAATTTTCCCTCCTAAATATATATATATATATATATATATATATATATATATATATAGACATATACACCAAGTATTGTTATAAAAAACTAATCTGTTAAAGTGACACTGAAGTTGTTGATGATGACATGATGCTGACTTTTTGACGACATCAGGTTTAATGAGGAAAAAAAAGCTGTCATGTCTGAGAGGTAAAAACAGGACAGTCTTGTTTGAAGCTTAGAAACAACAACACCTCAAAGCAGCCGCAGAGGGTGAATACTGGAGTGTGCGTCATCACATGCTCGCATGAATTATTAATGCACCCTGCGAACAACAATCAAATCCACACCTGACAAACGTTTTGTTTCTTTCTGTACATACAGTGCTGAAATTTTTGTAGGTGCACGTTTCCCCGCGGAACCTGCACTCCAGCAGCATGTCCTCCAACTGGTGACCGAGACGTCCCATCATCTCGGTGGTGTTGATGCGGTAATCAGGGTGCGGACTGTAGTTGTTGAAGTCCAGCAGACTCAGGAGACCCTGCTTGTGGCTGTCCTTAAGGATGGACAGGCTCCTCTCCATCACGGTGTGATTAGGATACATGAGGTCCATCCAGTAGCCGCTGTGATACAGGTCATCCTTGGTCAGAGTGGACACACGGAAAACGTTTTTATTGCAGAAAGTAACAGCTGGGAAGGACATGTTGTGAGCCCACACCATGTAGATCTTGGTGACGGCCGGGTAGGACATCAGGTAGAGGATTCGGTTCCAGGACCAGGTGCAGAGGAGACTGACACAAACAAAGAAGGCCAGGATCCAGATGACCCGCTGTGGCTTCGACTTGTCCGGAGAGAACACAAACTTCAAACCGTGGATCTTTGTCCTCATTATGAAATCCATCGTAATCTCTTTCCACGTTGGCTTAATTGAGCTGGACTCAGTGTTTTTGACGGGGGTCTCTTGGGCATCATTTGGTCTGTGCGGCCCCAGGGCAAATGATTCGGATGTGGATGCTTCAACCATAATTGTTTGCGTCAAGGCAAGGGAGCTGCTTTACCAAATGCTGTTTCTTAGTTGCCAATATTGCACAACCCCAATTTACACACATTAACTTTCTCCATAACCATCTCTAGGGTTTTATGTATCACAAATCCCAGGTAGCAGCGACTGGAGTCCTAATGTGCAGCTGTCCCACTGCTCGGGCTTGAAAATTCTTTGCCGTGAAGACATAAACAAAAGGAAGTGCTCTCCTTATTCAAAATTGATTTACATAATGATTCCTTAATGAAAAAAAAAACAGCTGAATCCCACCATTTACAAAAGCCATCAAGCGTAACCATCAACAGTCCTTCATCAATAGATAAATGGACGTGATAACTGCAGATGTAAGCGACGACTTCACTCCCAGAGGCAATCACTTTGAAAATCCGGAGAGGCTTACCCCTGTTGCTCAGATCTTTCACTCCTCCATCTCCCTCTCCAGTGCCAGACAATACTTGCAGATTTCGGTGGTTTCTCTCTTTTGTGCAGTAGCTGCCCACAACCCAACTCCTCCCTTTTTTTCCACAGATTGAAGAGATGCTTTTTAGTCTGTTGACTTGCAGCCTGCAGAAAGGAATATAAAGCTTGTTGCCCCCCCCTACACACTCTCTCTACAGTCGAATGGAGAATGAGGTGGAGCCAGTGGATGAAATTGTTTTCCTCCGGTGATGAAGTAGACTTCCAATGGTAAAGAGAGGCGGGGGGGAAGGTATCAATCAAAGTAGAAATAATTGTGATAAAGGAATTCTGCATCAGAGAAAACGATAAAGTCTGAAATTCTTTAAAATTCTTAGAATCTGCGGTCTGTTCTGGGATCAATATGCCTATATAATTGATAACTGAAGAGAGCCAGCTCGTTGGAGAAAAATATACGGCAAAATACCCTTTAAAATGTGCTATAAATATCCAGCAACAGCGCATTTTCTAGTTCCTTCTTTCTGCCTGTATCAAACATAATTTCACAAGTGCAGTGTAATATGGACTGACATTCTGCAGCATACAGATGTGGCTCTGGATGATATTAAGGTGCTTTGCTCCTTTTTATGTGACTATCAGAGGAGTTTGCTTGGCAGGAAACTCAGCTTCATACAAAGACTTTTTCTTCATTATGTTGGCTGGAATCTTTTCAGTCTGTAATGTGAATATTGGCTGAGTAACCTGATCACAGCTGTGTGGCGCTAAATGGTTGTAAAAAACAATTTATCAGAGTGAAAAATGGCTTCAGGTTTTGGAATAGTGGAGGAGAGGGTATGGTCTGCAAGTTTAAAGTGAATAATTCAAACAAAAAAAAAAATTTAACCTAGTTTAAATTGATTGACAAGGAGTAAACTGACTCATGGGCATCACTGGGTCACTTTCTTACTGACTGAAGTGATGCAGAAATATCGAGAGATGCTACAACACATCTGGTAATATTGAACTTATCACTGTGTTTTTTTATGTCTCTCATTTTATCTTAAATTATATACATTAGTTAGAAAAACTAAGAGACTGCGAAACAAGAGGTTTAACTTTTACTTTCATAGTGCATTTTGAGGAATAAATTCTTCGTTGAGAGAGAGACTAGAAGATCAGCAGGCTGAAATGTGACGCTAGAGCTAGCAGGCTGTTAGCTTAGCATAGACTAGAAGTAAGAGAAAACAGCTACTGCACCTGCTCAGAAACACTAACAGCACAAACCCTCTCCATAAAACCACAACTTCCTGTTTTTACTCATTATTTTCCTTGATAAAAAGCTTTTTACCTTTTTCTACCTTAAATTTTCTGCTGTCATGTCCACTTTAGATTTTCAAACGTTACACTTATTTATCTGTGAGGCTTATTTGTTTACAGAAAGTGTGTTAATTTATTAAATTACTATGCTGTAGTGTAAATGTCCAGTTTTCTCTTTAATAATCATTTCAAAATATTTCCTTTAAGCAAATATTATTGCCAGATGATAAGTAAAAAGAAGCATCGGTGAAATAAATAGAAGAAAAGAGGCTTTTGATTACTGCATGAAATGTAACTGGCCTTTTTTTCAAACGGCATGAAAGGTTTGGTATTCATACCTTAATTTTGTCAAGACAACACTGCCATTTCTTGAATAAATATATCAAAGGTCAAACTGCAGAGTGTAGACGGGTTACTCTCTCTGTTTCTACAAGAACATTTGCTATTTAACTAAGATACAAGACTTAATTTCATGAAGAAGATAAATTTTAAGCATTTAAAATTATCTGCAGACATTTTAATTATAACCAAAATGATTAATTCATTAAAAAAGAGGGAGAGGGAATATGATGCAGAGCAGTTTTCTCTGTATTCAGAAGTTGTGCTAATGACAGTCTGATAACATTAATGAATGTCTGAAAACTGAAACATAAAGACAAGCCAAACTAACAGCATCAATAGTGGTAATAGTTATTTTCCCTCTGTGTGCTTTCAGGGCGTTCCAGCAGCAAAATAACTAAATTAATTGCGTGGATTCAGCTCCCAAACAACTACAGTGTCTCATGTCCAAACAACTTTTTTTTTTTCATTTTTTGGCTTCCTGATAAGACAGATGTCTGGCATTGTTTTCCTTTTAGTCTTATGTGCAAACCTTTTTATTCATAGCAACAACCGGATGGGATTTTTTTAATCGTAAAAATTAAGGATTATCTTTTGTTAAGGAAAGATTCAATCAAAGTGAACAATAGCCTCTATTTTGGCATCAGCAGGGATAACTTCCTTAGTTTCACTCCCAAATAATGAAGCAAAACAAAGAGGAGTAAAACACTGATGCTGCATGAGTGGCAGGCAAGTAAATAACTCCAACAATACCACCTTATCAGATTATAGCTGCCTGGTTTCTCTTCCGACCGAACAGCTACACTGATTTCCTTTATTCGTGGTTTCTTTGGAAACATGTCAATATATACCAGCCACAATTAAGTGCTGGGTTTAATGCCTGAGCTCATTTGTCCCACACACGCTCAGTGGAGGCATGAGGCGGAAGTCTCTCGGTCTCTGAATCATCCCTTGTGTCAGCAGTTTGATCCAAAGCTCAATTTCATTACTCTCAGCTCCAGAGGTTACAAAGGAAATGCATGACAATCATCATTACTCTTTTTAACGTTTGCTTTTCCGACAGCAGCTCTTCCCCAGTGGACTTTAACTTCAGCCCTTCACTGCGTGCTGCATTTAAGCACAAGTTTGTGTCTGCAGAACCTTATTCCTAATATTCAATGCTTGATCGCAACTAGCACTAAATTTATTTAATTTTACTTTTTTGTTTGTGTATTCCTGTGTGTGACTGCCTATATTTCTGTATCTGATTCTGTCTCCTCTCTTTACTTGTATCTTAGATCTTCATTACACGAAGATTACCTTATTAAATAAAGGTTGCTATTAAAGCTGAAACCATCAGTCGATTTAATGATTAGTCCATAGGGGGCAGCAGAAACAAGCTGTAAACACATGATTGATTATGTTTACTTGCACATTTACACGAAATGTTCTACTATTATTCCAACAGTGTTGATATTTTAATTTGATGTGTGTCAGTTTAAACAACATATTTAATTTGGATATGCCAAGTTATGCCTTATTCCAAATGCACCAATATTGGTGTAAAATTAGCTCTTAGTGAAATTAGTGACTCTTTTCACATGACACTGCAGTGAATTTTTTCTTTTTTTTCCCATTTTGTCTGTTCAGCTCAGTAGTTTCCATCAGTGTATCGTGGGTTTGCACGTATTTTGTCGTAAGGATTTTAAATTAAGAGCAAACTCTCTGCAGAGGTCCACTCCACCTTTGAAGATGCAATTTTATGCATTTCCATTCAGTGTTGTTTTTTAATCCTCGTACATTTAAGTCATAATGTGAAATGAGCAGAAAGAATGCAGCCATGAAGTGATCAGGGGAAATTGTTTATGTGGTACAATTCCGATTTGATTATGAAATGGTTTAAACTAACCCTCCCAACTCATTGAAATTTAAATGGGTTTTGACCTGTTGAGTCAGATTTAGGTCTCTTATGTTGCTTTGGCTTTTTAAATAAAGTATAATGGGAGCATTAGGCTCCATGTAAATGTAGCTTCAGATATGCAGAGGGAGGACAAAAGAAAAGGATTGTGTGTTTCTTTATATGAACAAGAACTCTGCATTTTTCCTGCATTCTGTATTACTGGAAAATACAAAAATGACTGTAGAGGGAACAAGTGTTCCCAGTTTATGGTGTGAAACATCAAAGCCTTCTGTCTTTGTAACGCTCTGCAGTCATATTTCTGCACTGCAGTGTTTTTTAACTTTCTCCAACATG
>JAPZDY010000004.1:14825237-14844133 GCA_029783645.1 Ctenochaetus hawaiiensis | reverse complement strand
TTAACTTTCTCCAACATGGCCAGCAGTATGCCTCTAACTTTTATTTTAAAAAAAAAACTGTGTTTATTTGAGAAATAATTTGAGAAATCATTAATTTAATTAAAATATAGCCTCCGTAAATGTGCCGCAATCACTCGAGAATATAAAGCACTCTGGGCAAAAGTTAATGATTTTTCCTCTGTAAAATTACCGTGCTCCTTATTGAAAACACATTTGCTGCTCACACATTTTCATTGTTATCTTCCTGGGGATGCAAACGCATTTCATCTTTGTCTCAGTGCTCGAGCATGTAATTAGAGGATCATGGTGTCGTAACATTTACCAAAATTGAAATGAGCAGCTGATTGCCGCTTGATTGAAAAGAAAAGTAGAACTGTTTGAAAGATGTATTTGCTCATTTATTGCCCAGCTTTAAGACTAGCTCACTGATCCCTCAGACAGCTGGGGAATGACACTAACCATCCCTTTTCATGTCAGAGTCAAACTGACCCTCAGAGGTCTCATTAGAGGAGGAGCAGAGTTTTGATAGAGTAAAAAGGAAGAAACTCCTTCAAGGACCAGTGAGAATGTTCGGCACCAAATGTAATTCTGGCAGCAATTAGATGCGCATCAGAACTGAACGCAGCACATATAGTGGAAGAGACAAAGATGAAAAAGAATATAAGTCACATCCAACATTAATGTCTTGTAGCTATAGGGATACACTAATTGGTTAATTAGTTGACTGACAGAAATCAATAAGAGTTTTGACGGCTAATGAATCATTTAAGTCATACAGTGTCAGGCTATCCAAATCAACCACTTATTCTCATTACATACTATTTTACTGTCTAAAATGCAACAGAAACATGTTTTTCAACATGCAAACATCAGGTAAAAAAAGATATAATTATGCATCCTTCACTCTTATCTAGCTGTCAACATAAATCCTGCTTGCTGCACACAGTGTCTAAAGACGTGCAGACATGCATATAATGTACATAATCCATTCTCCCCATTTATGCATATTAATCCACTATTCTATAATCCTTCGGCACCAGTATTGCTTCTTGGCATTAGTTGTTCCGCTACATTGCAGTACAGGTGAAATGTGCACGGACTCCTGTGGTGAATACTTTGATGGTGTTAGCGACTGGTGATTTTAATAAACTGTAAATACACCTACTTTTCTAGTTTTCGAGTTTTGACCACTCTGAATTCTTAATTGTCAACTATTCCTTGTTTAGTTGTACTTGTCCTCTTTCCTATCTGTATGTCTATTTATGTATATATCATTGAGAGGAATTTGACACTGAGACAAATTCCTTGTATGAAAACACAAACTTAGACAAAAAAGTTGTTTTTAATTCTGAAAAAAAAGAGACTAAAAACCATTCGGCACTAGCTTCTTAATTTGGATTGTCTGGTGTGTTTCTTAACTTTCTTCATTGTTTGCACATTTATAGCCAAATGATGAGAGAATAATTAATCAGTTATGAAAATGAATGTTCACTGCAGCCTTAAGAAACAGCTTACTTACAAAGAAATAAGAATATTTAAATAACTACTCATTAATTCCATTGCTGATTATTCTGCCTATTTTATCAATTAATCTATTCATAATGGTACTATTTTGTATTATTATCATACAGTATATCACAGCAGAGTTTCTATACTGTGGATTCATTATTCCAAAAGGAGTTACTTGATATGCAATAAGTCACTCTTAGAAAAAAAATCAGGACTAAAATCAAGGCCAGAGAAAGGCAGAGACATCCCTTGTTACACTGTGATTAAAGATGACCAAACAAATGCAAATGTGGAAGAGAGAGACGGTTAGAGGCAAAGCATTAGCAGGCAGGGATGTCACTGTGGCAGCTTCTTTAGCAGAGGGAGACATCTTGTGGCCTGCCTCTAAATGAAACTAACCTCTTACTGCCTTGAAAGGCAACACAGCTGCTCTGTATGCTGCACAAGTACTGCAAGGGAAGCAAGAATGGATTTTTTAACTAAAAAAGAAGCTTATGCTTTGAAACAACTCATATAAAATTAATCAAAGGATAAAAAACACGAGCATGTATTTTAAAAAAATTACTTAAAAAGCCAGTTTGGAGAGGAGTAAGGTCTTGGTACATTTTATTGGTCATAAAACTATTAGTAACTATTTTTATAATTTGTTCTGTTAAAAGTGATGTATTTCCAAAGTGCTGCAGCATGTTTTCTAGGTTTAGCAAAGGAAAATGCAGGTCTTAGTGTTTCTTATATCAAATGTACAGTTATTGAAAAAATCTCGAACGCAGCACATGTATAGTGTATCAGGCCGGGGCAGACCAGGTGGAGGGGGATGCGGTCTGTATCAATAAAAAACAGATGCTGCTGGCAACGCCCGCTGTCTTGTTCTCTTGTTCCATTCCAGGCAGAATCCAACTAAAAAAACATAAGTGTGCTGTCAGTCAAGCTTTCAGTCTGCAGCCTGCAGTCACACTTTGATAAACTCACTCCTCAAATTTCCTCACCGGTGCTTTCATTTGCAAGGATAATCTTTTTTTTTTTTTTTTTTTTTTTTTAGCATGTACTCATCTTGTTTACTCAGCTGGAGGCTTTTGGTATCCATTCCTGAATCCATTTTGCCCACTTGCCCAGAAATTAAGCAAAGTAAGCACTTGCCAGCGCATTCAAAATAACAGCATGCCATCAGGGTTTCTCCTGTTGTCGGGCAGATTTATTATAAATTCAAACCGTACTTCTGAAAAATCCGCGAGGCTAAAAAAGACAATCTCTCTTTTCCGACATTTAGAGAAATGTCATTACAAAAGCTGAAAGTGGATTTTTTAACACTTGAAAGGGGATTACATCATCACTCATACTTCCCAAAAATGATTTGCTGTTTCCAACAATCTGTCACACTTGGTTTCCCCTGTACGATGACTCGCGGTGTCGAGGGGAATATCAGGTTACTTGAAAGAAGATAGTGGTACAACACTTAAGAAGGTGCAAGGCTTCACTTTGATTGGCTAAGAGAGCAGGATATAGATCCCTGCGGCCATTAGAGGAAACAAAAGCTTAATATGAGCATGACAGGCATTCTCAGATCAAAAGTATATGAGATATGAAACTAAAAGTCATTTTTTCTGGCCTGGTGGCTTTTAGAAATATGAAAATCTGGATATAGGAGACCTAACACATGCTTTTGTTTGGATATCACACCATGCCAGAAGGTTGGTAATCTACAACATAACATAATGGCACTATTGGTTTTGTACGGATCCATACTTGTGTCCGGTGTCTCAACCTAACAAGCTAATTAACTTAAGAGGTTTTGTCAACTGGCACCTTCGATGTTTGCCTCGGGTAGTATCTGCTGTCTGCTATGTGCAAGTCAGCAAAAAGCGCCTCCATTATGAATACCTTCACCATTCCTCCTCAGTGCCATTGATCTGACTGCCAATACTGCACTTACAGTAACAGTGGCTCCCTCGCTGGCCTTTACTGACACTGAGTAATGGAGCAAACACATTAGGTATTTGCTATTTGGCCTGTCATCTATGCTCGCCGCCTCAGATTTGTTTATTTCATTGTTTGCACTGTGGAGCTTTATCTCCATCCTCCCCCCCCTCCATTGCAGGCAGCACTGTAATTTTGTGCTCCTTCACACACCTCTTCCCTTCATCTCTCCTTAATGCTACGAGTTGTGCAACCCCAGCGCTGGCTCGGCTCCAGGAGCAGGCTGAATCACAATGATGGTGTCAGTCCTAAGCTGCGTCCCAGTCCCACCTCAATCTAAGCACAGCACAGCCTGCTTTTCCTCCCTCTCTCTCTCTCTCTTTCTCTCTCCTTTCTTTCTCTCTTGTTTCCACTTTGTCTCAGCTCTCGCCTGCAACTCTATTTCTCGCTTTTTCTCCGTCTCTCCTCTATAACTTACTACTCCTCTGTCTCTTTTGCCATCTCTCACACTGCCTGTTGTGTGCAGCCAGAGTCATTGTTCCTGAACAGGTCTAACACTTAATCCTGACTGCTGCTTCCTTTACTCACCTTTCTCTTCCCTTTGATCTCTGAAGCCAACTTTTAGCCTCCAGACTGTACTGCAGTGGATGAAGTAACACACTGCATCCTGGTGCTGCTTTGGCAGACCATGAACTGATCCCCAAACACCACAGACAGACCATAATTTAATATCAAAAAATGGCTTTGGCTGTGGTTTCGACACAAGCTGATACCTCAACAGGAAGTTCAATTACAACACTTGAGAGCAACAGTAAAAGGATATATGTGTTAGAATCAAGCCTCTGCGTTGGCACGAGCCAACTAGAGAGCTGAGCAGCTGATCGATTGAAATGATATTACTCCAACTGCAACCTGCATCCCGCATATAAATACTGACAGATGATTTATTTAGTCAGAGCCAATCTTCCAGATTTAATCCAGAGCAGCGAGTTGGGCTGCTTACGCTTTTGAGTATTAATGAGGCAATCAATCACACACCAGTTCACAGACGGTGTGTAAGGCAACAAGATGGAGGCATGAGATTAATTTTGATAATAGAATAAATCCTCCACCGAGGAAGCCGTGTGGCTGAACAGATGTGTTGAACTTAAAAATGTATTTTGTTTAAGGTAGTGGGATAAGGGATACACACTGTCTGACATACAAGAGTGTGTATTTTTCATTCACATGCAGCCTTACAGAGGGACAGAAATCCTTGAGTGTCATCTAAACAAAGCTCACTACCACAGTTCACTCACAGGCTGAGACAGGGACACTCAAGGCTACGCTCCTGTATATATTTATAGCACTGGGAAGAAAATTTCCAGCATCTACCATCTGCCAGCCTTTTAATATCTGAGACTCGTTCTCCTCCAGTGAGTTACAGCATCCTTCGACCAAAAAAATATTTCATTACTTCATGCAGAGGGAATAATTGCACTTGGGGGGCCCTGATATTTCCTCTCCAAGATTTCTCAATACCACTGCACCCACATCCAGCTCATTAGCTAAAGCATCTGGTCTTTTCTTGCTACCAAGTTTTCCTCAGCCACTGTTGCTTTGTCTGACTTTGACACAAGGATGAACATTCAGGCAAAGCACACAAACACATACTAGGGTCCTCAAAAATAACCAAAAGTACCACAAAAATTAAACTAGCACACGTAATATGTTAAATTAGGAGAGCAACAATATTAGTACTCTATGGGGTTTCAAAAGGAGAGATAATAGTCTACTTATTCTAATGGCCTACCACTTCAGAGACATATCAAAATGTATAACACTCGAGAGGAAAATATACCAGCAGAGGCATCTGAATGATTTTGTGCATATATTTTTCATATGCAGAGAGCTAATTGTCAGATGTTGTCTAGACCTTGCGTGAGTCATCTTTGCGATGATGTCGCTGAAGTATATAATGGGTGATCTCAATTCCATCACATCTCATCTTCTGTGAGAGGACCTGCCTCTGAGCCTCCCACAGTAAGATCAGCAGGCCGAGGAGGGGGATTCAGGCAGCTCCATGAATCTTTAATCAGTCCCCTCTATACTTAGGCCCTCGGAGCGTCTCTAGTTTCTGACATTTAGCTGAAATTTGCCCTCTGTGTATGGGGATGAGAAAGAGCCAAGGTCACTCGACTGACCACGGCGATATCAAAATCTGCCTTTATAAGCTTCAGTGTGCCGTTTTGTTTCTGTAGCTATGACTCAAATCTGATGCACCATTTTCATGTAAATCTGCAGTTCTTCTTAAAGCAGATGTCAGGTGGGTTGTGGGTTTTAAAATCTTCTCTTTTTAATCCAAATCATCGTCTCTCATACAAAACACAAGTATTGACACAAAAGAAGGGATAAAAAAAAATCACAGAAAGAAATGATGTAAATCATTTCCTTCACTTTCACTGCTGCTTGGTTCTCAAAGAAATTGTGCAGCATGACAAGCTCTTGGTGGTGCTGGGCTTTCATCACTCAAATCAATGGACCATTTCATCGAAATACAATCCTTCCCCTGTCTCTGCAGCAGGACGATTAAGTTCCATTCAAATTCTGCTGACATGATTTTATCTCTTTGGTAGAGGTCTGAAAACTGAGCAAATAGAAAATAGGATTCCACAAAAATGAAAACAAACGAGTCGAGAAAAAATTGCCTGTTTTTCGTTGCAAAAGTGACACTATTCTGTTTTGGTGACATTTCATGTTTCTGTTTTTGACAAAACACAAAACAGCAGAACATTTGGTGCCATTAAACTTAAGAAGAGCATCCTTCTTTTGAGGTATTTACAAAGAAAAACAATGACGTATAAAAACTGCTACTGGTCCTGAAAACAGCATATGTTTCCTTCATAATGCATGATGCATGATGTCAGCAGAGATTTGTTGAACCATATGGCACCTCGGTAGTTTACATCTTTCTGAGGACACGTTTAAGGAAGAAACTCTCATTTCTCTTTCAAGAAAAATTACTAATAACAGTCTTCACAGAATGAAGAATGGAGCACCGAATACTGTAAATATTGCCATCACAGTAAAAAGACCAGGAAATATCTTTCTGCTTTAGGCGCCAGCTCTTGTAAACAGAGATAAAGCATTGCTTTATTAGTATTCCTCCAAATTTTTCCTTTCTTACACCCTCATACCTGTTTTTTTCCCCCTACAGCTACTTAATCTTCTCACAAACATTCCATTAATTATTTAAAAATGAAGGATTACGGGAACAATTACTGAAAAAACAATTATGAAATGCCAACATAATTTGAATGAAAATGACGTCTCTCTCTCCAGTGACATCTGATGTGGTCTTGTGTGTCTCATCATGACAATCCTCATTTTATATAACAAGCACTCGGTTACAGCAGACCTCTGCAGTAATGTCTCCTGGTGTTCATAAACATAAAGTGACTCATCGAGTATTACGCTTCACCCAGGGCAGAATGAAACATTTAAACTGTAGCACTGTAATGACCACTAAGTTGCTCCCAATTGTTGGCATTGTTACCAGAGGCAGCATATGTTCAAATCTGGCTTTTAACTAAATTAAATTTCACTTTAATTTAAGACATAACTTTAGACTTTCTGATAAATATCTGCTCTAAATATTTTATATATCTGTATTTATCCAACTGAGAAAATCTGAAATATTTAATATAGCACTTTTTCACTCTCACAGCTCACAAGTATCAGTGCTTTTCTGATGTTTCTGATGCAGTTAACACTTATTAGACCCACACAAGGAGCCATACTCACTGTGGTAAAGTTCTCTGGACCACAGTCTTTGCCTCTGTACTTGCAGTCAAGCAGCATTTCGTCTATGTTGTGGCTAGTCCTCTGCACAAACTCCAGCATGTTGAAGGTCTTGCTGGGGAAAAACTTGCTGTTGTCCGTCGGCTGCCCCAAGGCGGCCATGAAGTCATCAAAGTCACCTTGCTCCACACCCAGGAGCCCCGCCATCCAGAAGATGTCGTTCCTGCTGATCTGGGACTTTCGAAAGCTGTTGTAGTTGCAGAGGGTGATGGCCGGGAAGTACATGACGGGACTGTCCATCTCATCCAGGATGGTGACATGGGGGTACTGGTAGTACTCGATCACACGGTCGGCCACTTGATAGAGGAAGATGGAAAGGGAGGAGCTGAATGCGGCGGCCCAGAGCAGCCTTCGGATGGTCACTCCGCCGGGCAGGAAGATGTGGCTGAGGCCATGGAGAGTACAGTTGGCCCCGAACACTGTGATGTCTGATGGCGGACGTGGCACTTCTTCTTCTGGGACTCCCATTGTCACCAAAGAGTTTTCAAGTGAAGCTCTGTGATTGTAAGATGTTGTCTTGCTGCAGCGATGACCCACTGAACACTGGCGCTAACAGGGAGGTTCACCTAAACTAAATGAACCAGAGAGGCTGGATGAGATGGGCTCTAGTTTCCTCTTTGCACCCGAGGGAGGGGACGGGGTTGGATATCTGGAGCTGGGAAGTAGCAATGGACTGTTATATCAACCAATCCTCATTGAGATCTTTGAGGGCACATTGAATTCAAGAGATCTGGTTTCATTTGGGAAGGAAGACCAGATCCCACAGCGGGTAATGGTGGATGGATCAGACAGGGATACACCAGACGAGCACAGATGAAAACTGAAGCATTTTCAGTTTGATGCCCAATAACAGAACTAAATTCTTTCTTCTTTTGTAGCATTCAGTTATGCAGGGAAGGTTTCTGGACACAAATCAATAATATTATTTGCATAATACCTTGTAACTCCGATTTCAAGTACTTTTTTTAAACACTAAAAGAATCCAATGCTTTCATGAGTGGAAAAAAAAACTGTATCCAATTCAAAACCCATTGGAGACATCAAAGACGTGTGAACTCAAAAGTTAAAAAACCAGGCTGTTCTTAGTTCCTGAAAAGATGACATTTAACAGATACAAAATGTCAGCAATTCCCAATTAGCATCACATTTAGTTACAGCAGCACAAAAAAGCTCGAGCTGCCATTTACGGCCACAATTATCTATTGTTAGCCACTGGGAGCTACACGAGGGAAATGGTTTAGTGCTTTCCTTAATGAAACCTTAACTGACGTTGTTGTGAAAGAGCAGAGCAGAGTATTATTCATTCATGCTTCCCATTAAGCTTATTGCTTAAGCTAGATTCAAACCTGGCACCCTTCTCAGTCACAGGCTCACATTCATAACCTGGAGGCCTCCATCATCCCTGCTGAACTTGTAGATTTCTTGTAACGATTACACATAATACAATGACCTTAGTCCCTCTGGAGAAGCATAGTAGGCATTCATCTGCTGTACACATTCTCAATAACCTCTTTAAAACCATTAAAAGGATCAAAAATCACATCAGCTTCCATTCGATACAAGCAGAGCTGAAGTTTGCAGCACACATCATCTTGCTGCAGTCTCCCTGTCATGTGTTTTGTAACAGCATCAAATATTAATGTGTTCTCCTGCATACATTTCAACTCATGGACAGAGATATATATTCTCAGGAATGCAGGCCTTAGGTTATTTCAGTCCATCCTGATAAGCATCTGCCTCAACTGAAATGGATTTGTTCAGAGGAGCCTCCATTTAAACTGAAGTTAATGAGTTAACGGATGTTCGGTGCAGCCACACCTCTAATCGCCCCCCCCCCAGGATTACTCTGTGTTAACCCATTTTCTCCTGTTTATCTCAGCTTTCTTTACCCACCCACCAATCTCTCTTTATCACACCTTTAAGTGCCTGTCAGGACTATTTAAAATATACCTGATCAACCTGTTCTCTCCTGTTTGTCTCAGCTTTCTTTACCAACCCACAAATCTCTATTCATCACACACACACCTCCTCCCTTTTCACGTACATCACCTCATCTGACCTCCTGTACATATATTCCTCCTTGTTCGCCTTCCCCCTCAAGCACTATATGTAATACCTTTGCATTAAACTGTCTAAATGAATTGTGTATTGTGTACTTACATTACCCCAATGCTTTTTACAAAGTTCAAAGAAATATGTGATGGCCACAAACTCCTGGGGGAAATACCTGGTTTTTGAACTGCTGAATGCTTCTCTGTTCGCAGCTAGGTAGGCAGCATAAAGTCGGTTATTTTATGGCTATTTTCTTAAAAACAGCTATTTTCTTAAAAACGGCTACCAGGTGATGAGAGAGATGAGGTTGAATCAAACCAGTAAGGTTACTGAACCTAAAACCAGAACTTGGGCAAATAGACAATTAAACACACCAGAGAGCTGAGGAGAATTGCAGGGTTAGCATTTTCTGTGGGTTAATCACTACAACTGCACCTTTCACACTACATCTAGACTTTTCATTAATTGTTAATTCAAAAAATATTGATTCCAATGGCTTTAAAAGCTCTAACGATACCGGTGAGTTTGTTGAGTGCATACTAAATGCTCTTTCAGCCCTCACGCCTTTACTTCATTCATACCCACCAGAAAACTTACATCAAGGTCATACCTTAAATGACTACATACCTGATGATACAGGCTCTGAGTACTTTTATACTTGCCATATGTTATGTTGTTCGACAGGCTTTAAATGCATTTATTTAGTTTAAAGAATAAAAATTACAAACATATGTACTGCAAAAGCTATACAATGTTTTGATTTTATATATATATATATATATATATATATATATATAGGAGGAAATAATAAGACTGTACAAACAAACAATATCCTGCAGAGTTAAATATTTTCCTGCATCTGCAACAAAAACTAATCACTTGTTTCTTGGCTGATGTCCTGCTGTTCCTATCTACCAAATGTCTTTTAAATCTGTGTAATAATTGAGATAATCTAATAAAAGCAGACAAGCAACTCACGGGTCAGAGAACATACACTAACCTTCTTGGCAACGATAGCAACTTCAAAAACATCTTATTCAACAGTTGCATTTAGTGGCTACAGAGTGAAAAACACAAAGGCAGCCAAATCGATGATATGAGTTGACTTAAAGGATTATGTTTCAAAGAATTTTTGCACAAAATCGACCACATTTTGTCAGCGAATATGTCAAATGGCAGAGAGAAAACTGATTTTGTCAATGCCAGCTTTAACGAAGACACTTCAAAACAACAAAAGTTCAGTCATAGAGCTACTTTATAAAATGTGCAGCTTCAAACTTTAGTTCTTTTATGTTCACTTTGCAGAGGCTTTGAGTTGCTCCCTTTTTATAAGTGTAAGTAAATTCATTTAAAAGCTCTTCACGATGCTCACAGTTAACTGAGCACTGATGATGCCCTGTGAGTACCATTCTCTGTCACCTGCAGGTAAAATTGAGTAATTTTTCTTCAACTACTGCGAATGGGAAAGTGGTCAAAGCACATCTCTGTAAATAATAGGCGCACTCTGAGCAAAGCAGAAGCCTGTACTCAATCAATACACTGTGGAGTTTTTCTAGATGCTTTAAGTTAGATGTACTGGTTAATGCACTGCCGTAGGAAATCAGCAATTCAGTGCATCGTGGCTTCTCTGTGGCCTGAAAACACTTTCTTACACTCCCTGGCGCAGAAACAGAGGCTGCATTCACACATTTTGAGATTACTGATATCTTCAGAGACTAAGTGCTCTTTCTCATCAGCCACTGACTGTGGGGAGAATGTCAGAGTTAGTCTGCTGAATCTGACAGCGGACATGTTACGGGTGGCTACAAGAATGCCATTTTCATAATATTTAAAGGTCATTTAAAAAACAAAAGGTTTCAATCCATCCCTCTGTTCCTCAAACTCTTAAGACGTCCCCTTGTGATTGGTCAACCAGAGTGCATCTCAGCTACTACTCAGTCATACAAAGATAAAGTTCCTTCCCAAGCACTAATTTAACCTCTAAAAACTCATATTTAGAAATGTTTGTTTTCAATGAAATAAATCTCTTCTTCCCTTATATTGGCTTAGATGTAACTCCACACCTGAGCCATCACGCAGTACATCTGGCTGTTTTTTTCAGTCTCTGCCTTTTTCTCCTCACCCCCCTCCACAGCTATTGGCAGCTTCCACTGTGCTCATCAAAGAAACCTCATCACCAGCCTCTAATAAACTGTTGCTGTAACTTTTATTGTCAACATCCTGAAACCATTAATGTCCTGTCAGCATTTAACAAGAATCATCATGTACCTTTGCAGGCTAATGTTAGCATTTTGAAGAAAAATACAAACTTTGTTTTGGACACAGTCAGCAGATAAAACACATTAAAATTAAACTTAAAGGCTGATGTCAGTGTTGGTTTGCACTTTTTTTTCCCAAGACAAATATACTGACCAGCGTTGGGCTTCAATATAACTTTTGTTGCTAACAGTGCACTCGCAAAAGGCTACTACAGGCCACACATTGACTTTCAGATTTTCAGATCCCTTGGATACTGAATAAAAAATGATGTCTCTGTTATGACTATGAAAACAGTAAAACCTTTCTCAAAAAGTATCAATAAGAAGTTACATCCATCCTCCCTCTAATACCCCATTTTGTTGCAGCATCACCCTACAAGCTAACGGCATTTGTTTCTTTAGTACCAGAATCATGTATAAAACCCAGTGAGACTGTCATTGGTGCACTGCAGTTTGAAGGAAAATGTTCTGACATTGTGTTTTTGGCTTATTCTGTTAGTAACATGTCTGATATGTCATAATTTGGACATGTCAGATTAAAAACTTTATTTTTACTGGAATAGACCTTCAAGTGTACAAGGACATTGAAGTGTCCTTGGCAGTTTTCCCATGCTTTTATTTTTTGTGATATGAAAATTTTTCAGGAAGGTCAGAGTTCAAGAACAGAGGAGTGTCCCTGCAGCTGCGAAGGACATCTGGACATCCTGTGCAAGGAAACTTCAAGTCACGAAGACTTTTTCCAACTGTCTCCCAACTGACAGTCTTCCCTAATTTCTCTCACCACACGCAGAGAAGGACTTTCATGCTCTTTTAAAATCAAAACAGAGAGAAGGAGCCAAGTTGAAATTTGCTGAGCTGACACAATATTGTTATGACATATTTCACATCAGTAAGCCACACTCAGATAATGATGAACAAGGATGCAAATAAACTCATTAAAATGCAGGAACAGAGCAGGATGCTGGGACTCACTTCAAAATGTTTTAGACCCCAAACTCCTAATTGTTAAGCTTCAAGGTTCAAGTATTAATTTTTTCCACCACCCATAGGTGACAAATGCTAAATAATCAGTTATAATGATGATTACATTTTTAAATTTAAACCTTGACCTTGGACTTGATAAAAAAGAAAAGTCTGCTTGCTTTTAATTACTAAAAACCACGATAAATTTTGTTAGCTTCATCTGCTAAGAAAGACAGTGAGATAGGGAAGAACATCAGGCTCAAATCTACTAAATGCGCAATTAGAAGAAAACGATCTTTGAATGACTCATTTTAGAGAAAACATGTACTGAGCAGTTTCCTAAAAATCACTTTAAGGAATAAGGACTTTTTCACTGTTAAAATACAAAAGCTTCTCCATTGGAGTCACAGGATAAAAATATGAAGCTGGACATGACCAGAATAGGTCCTTTTCATTGTATTGATGGACTGTTTGAGCTCCAGTTGAAAGCTCCAGATGAGCTGGTAAACTGACCTTTAATCAAAGACAGAAATGCTTTTGATTGACTGGGACTTGAGTCTTTATGTTTGTGCCAAAATATGACTGAAAAAGCAAAATTACACCCACAAAAAGACCTTCTCAAAAAAACCTTTAAACGCATGATGACTAAGAAAACATCTCCATCTACCAGCAATCCAGTTTTCAATAAAAAAGTCCTTCTTAGTGTCACTAAATTGTAACAAGCATGACTCACATTTCAGTCAGGGAAAAAATTAAATTCCTATCTTTTCATTTTTCTGTTTTTGTCAGGATAAAAAAGCATCATCCATTCAAATTCACTGATCATCAACACTTTTAGTATCTGCTGCTATCCATCCACTACTCCTCTTTCACTTCATAAAAGCAGATTTTTAAATACCAATAATCAGAATCTGGGACTTTGCTGAATGTCGACTGCAGCTGGTTTCTCTTATGGCGAGCAGGAAATGGGCACCGAATAATGAGGAAATTCAATATTCCAGTATTGACCCTAACACATGAGCATCCTTGATAAACTGGGTATCACAACAAAAAAAAGGAAATATGCTTAAGTTGTTGTTTGCACAGCAGTGGTTTGGCTTCAAAGGGAGCGTGGTCTAAAACTTTGTGCCCTCCCCAGTTTGACTTAATGCCTAATTCTGTGGTTACAGTTCATTCATCAGGCACAAGCAGGAGACTTTATCCAGCTGCCAAAGTAATCACATGCAGTTTAAAAGGCAGAAGAGCCTCACTGTGGGTACTTCAAAGGACCTTTCAAAAATTAATTTCTGTCCATCTAAGACAGCAATTAGCTGTAAGTATGGTTAAGGGAAATAAAAGGTGACCCAGCAGTTTAGAAACAACATAAGTGAGAGGAAAATCTAATCTAAAATGACATTCACATACATTCATTCACATTCACATACACTGCAGAGACTCATAAACCTTCAAAGACAGAACTTTTGAGAAATGTATAAAATTAATTTTTACAGGTTAATCTCAGTGTCTCAGGGAAGATTGTAGAAGCACCTTGTCCTCAAATGGCTGAAGGATTTTGGATTCCTCAATATTAAATATAATCTGTGCCAAAAAATTACAGACATGTTGGCTAAGGCTCTGGTTTGTGATGTCAGTAGGAGTCAAACCTCTTAACATCCCTGTAAAATTAGACTAAAGTAGACTTAAACTCCTCTTAAGGCTCAGCCAAAGTAAATTGAAAGCTGTTCTTGAACATTTGGAGTATGTGCAGAGTCCTAGTCTCTTTATTAAAAGGTGGATTTTTGAATTTTATTCCCACTGCAGTCGGAATCACTGCTAAGTGCTACTTGTATCGAGTAACAGAAGCCTGAGCACACTGAGAAATAAGACTTTTCTGTTCACACCTTTTTTTTTTGCTAACAGATGCCTACAGAGGCGGTTATTAGCATCAAAGACAATGGCACCACAGCATGAAGCCATATCTAAGCCATAATCAAGGAAAAATGATTACAATACCACATGAATTGAATGACGAAAACCTTACAAAATCTAATCACAAAGGCTACAAGCCATTTGAGTTGCGTAAGATCTGAGGAATGACCGACTGCTCGACCTCCAAGATGGAATAAGAATAACCTTGGCAATTTTCTAGGGGAGCACTTTTATGCTCTTATTACTGTAGATGGAACTCAAGCAAAATGTCCACCTTAAAACTGAACTAATGGTTACCATTACCAGCACCTTGGATGATCTTTGACTTGTGATAATGAACTCTCCTCTCCTGGGCTATCCAGGTAATAACGGCTTTACTTTGAATTTGCTGACCTGGTGGAATTTGTATTATACAGCCTTGTTAGAGCTTTTATTCCCAAATCAATGCTGTTTCCATTTAGTATTGGTAGCTTTGAACTGAAGCACATGTCTGCAGGAAATTACAACGTCAGTGACCAGTGTCAGAGTGCAGCCACAGTGGCCACGAGTTCTCCAAAGAAGACTTTCAGGAAGTCCCACTTGGTGAACTCACAGATAAGAGTCATCATGTTGCCTTCAGGTTGGAAATAAATGTCTCTATGGAAGGCAATAATCTTGGCTAAGTTACCCAAGGTTAGAGAAACAACACATGTGAACGTTGGCTCACAGCCAATACAAAGACTCCCTGTATCTGGAAATATGACATCGAGTCCAAGTGTTCTACTTCCTGCCATGTAAATATCAGAGAATAATGTCCAGTGGAAACCAACATCCCAGCAGACTGAATCAAGGCTCCTGCACTTCACTCAACCTGTGAGGGCTCTTTTCACAATAATGACCACCTCTCCTGGTACATGATTACAGTTATCAAGATGGCACCTCGCTGCAAAATGGCCCACTGAAGATCAACCCACTGTTTATGACACACTACTTACAATAAAACATCTTTAACATTAAAGTGAACATCCAGAATTCAACAAACACAGTGACCACAAACTCTGCAGAGAGCAATCTTACACTCAAACTCTATTTTATAACTTTTCAATATTGAGATGCAGACCAGTTTAAGCTCCAGTGCTCACACTGCAAACCTAATACAAAAACTGTATTAAAACTGTGTATTGAATTTTTTGTATTGTAATAAATCAAGTTTTCTTAAACCAGTCAGTTAGATTTTTCTTGCATATTTTTTAATCCCCAAGAGTAAATAACGTATTTGGTCAATTTCGTTTGAAAATTATGATGGGAATGTTTTGTGAATGTAATGTAACTTAATGTTGTCACATAACTGATGGATGGACTGTATATATGGACACCAGAATCTGCCTCAGATGGATGAAGTGCAGATGTTTTTTAACTTTGATAGACTTGTAGAAATGACTTTATGCCCAAGGAAGCAAAGGCAAAGCCACATTAAAAAAATAAAATAAAATATTGACTCCATCTCTCCCCAGATGATGTGCAGCTATTTATTAGACAGGTAAAATAAAAATTTTAATCTTTCACCTTTTGTGACTGAGGAAGCACCAATCAACACCAGAATATTATCGCGTCAAGGCCTTCATTTGCTCTTGAAGGCTGGGGCAAAAGCTGAAAAATGAACCTTGATTCAAAAGAGTATTTTACATAAAACTCTTCCTCTCCGTGCTCAGAAAATAGTGACAAATCAATGAAGTGTTTGTTGATTGATGGAATCCATTAGATCTTTTATCGCTAATCATCACAGCTAAGTAGCCTGATCTCTTTAGTCAATATGAGATGTTTTAGAGGAAGGCTGATATGATTAAAAAGGCTGCAGTATTAAAGCAGCTCCACAGTGTCCTCACTGCTTGCCCTGACTTTGCACTGCTGTACAAAGTCAGCTAACTAGATTACCAATGACAGTCGAAAGGAGGTACCGGACAGCTCTTGTCAATAAATAATTACTCCCTTGTCTCATTTAAGCCTGCGTGTAAAGTTTGAGCACAAGCTTGCTTCCCATTTCACTCCCCCAACTATTAATTACAGCAGCTATAAATTGTTTCGGACTTATTAAAACACAACCGGGAAGACCTTGATTGTTTTGATAGCTGTCTGAAAAGATGTCTGAAAGAAATGAGACAGAGGAGGGAGGCCAGGATTACTGCGAGGAATGTGACAGTGTTGTAGTCCTGCCTGTTTCTGTCTGCTGTCTTCTCCCTCAGGGAGATTGGCAGGAAGTCCATCAGAGGGAAGGCTGACACCTGTGCTGCCTGGCTTCTCAGCTTCATGAGCAGGTGGAGGCAGTCAGTTGCTCTCTCTCTCGCTCCCCTGCTATTTGGTTTGTTGTTTTGACTAGGTTTCGACTTGTGTTGACGTCTTTTGTACATTCTGAAAATACTTCCCACTGTGTCGGCACCTATAGAAAGTAAGTTGACAACTGGACGTGACTGTATTTCCTACCTCTTAATAAAAACTATTTCTTTCAGGCAGCAAAGAAAACTATGTAAATTTAATGTTTGCCTTGAGTTTACAAGGCTTAATGAAATATTCCTCTATTTTGTACCTTTGATTAATATTCTCTCCTGCTAATTTCCTGTATTAAATTTGCAGCTATTCATTTAATACTGTACTAACTACGCTGAATCTCTGGTATACCTTATATTTATTTTCATAATTTCTGGTCTATTTTATTATATTATCTTGTTTCATTATAATCCACTTCATTATGATCATTTATTTTTCTATTTTCTTTGACTTTTCAAAAAATGTTAATTTAAAAAGTGCTACAGCTTGCCTCGCTGACTCATCCATAAACTGCATAAACTACTGACATTAATTATTTACATATTTAACACTATCTGCGTATTTGGTTTAATAACCCTTTGAAAGTTCTCGTGTGGTCTCCTCTGAGCAATGCAGGAATGGGGCCGCGGTGTGTTAACAACACATTGAAGCCAATTACCTTCTTTCTGTAAATCTGACAGGCAACTTTAACATGAGAAAACGGAATATAAATGGGCAGATGAGTCGACTCGGGAATCGATGGCATTAAAGTCTGTATCTGCGCTGATTGCAGGAATCTTTCCTTATTATATCTGGCAGGGAACTGTCACCGGGCTGCGGGCTTGAGTTAACTAACCAGGCTATCTTTGGCCCGTAATGGCTGTGTATGAAGCATAGGAAAGTCAATTAAATTGAGGAAGTAAACATTCACTCAGCTACAACCTGTGACATTAATCCATGGGAGCACCCTGCTCAGCCCTACTTCCCTCATTCCCCTGGGATTAACTAAATCTTTCTAATGGTTAACCAAGCATGACAGAGGCAAGTATACCAAAGCTTGCATATGTGAAGCAGTTCGTACACCACAGCAATTAATCAATAGTTTTTTGAAACGTGCTTTGGAGATGTTATAGATGACACACCACAAAGAAAACTGGCCATTGCTCTGGAGAAATAAACAACAGTGCCTGACCTCTGCTGCTGTACTGTTGCTTGGTTATTACCTCCACTTCTTTACAGCTTTTTCTGCCTTTCAGCTCTCTGGGTGATGTGTACAGAACCTTTCTATAAAGCTATGTAAACTCTAAACTGTGAAGACCAACTTTTCATTTCAGCAGTGCAGAGGTGTTGCTTGTCTGTCTTCAGGAGAGAAAACATATTGGCAGTTGCTCCAAGGCCATGTGATTGTCATTTTGGGAGAGGAGGGGGGCTTACTGGGGCCCATTGTGTTGAGTGTACATCTACTCTCTGAGCACTTTTTTTTTTTTCTCCCATTATGTCTGGGCTCTTTAGCGGACTGTGGAGTGAGAAGCTTCCATTATCCTTTTCAGCTGCCTCCTTAACAAGCCCTCCTGTGTACCTGAGAGCTATCTGCTACACATCTCCACCGTTCATCCACCAAGCGCTCGCTACCAACACAGTCCCCACTAACTGTCTCACCCCCGCGGGCGGTACAGCGCTCCAGACCTCATCCCTGCTCCTCCAAACGAAGCACTTTTTAGAGATTCAAACAGCTGCATTGCCTGTGCATGTCTGTGCCAAAGCATGCTGATAGATCCTCGGGCTATGACGCTAAATGTTGTTGATATATCTGACGACGCACATTAAAAGGATTTGTGCTCCAAAGGATTCGACATTTGACATTTCTCCAAGTCGATTCGGGGATGTGTTTGGCTGCGACAGCGATATGAAAAGTCAGTCGGTGCATTGACACAGTGACAAAAGTGTTTTAAAGGATCTTTTCTTGTGCCCCGATTCAATTAGCATAGGCTGGCAGCAGGTGGCAATGTTTATTTAGCCACAGATACACTACTGTGGAATACTGTTTTTGTGCCTGAAACAGTTATTGTTTTATCTTTTTATGCTATACAATAATTATTGTTTTCCACCTCCTGCAATTTTTTCTAAAATCTACTTATATGCCATATTTTTTAACTTTGAAAAACAATT
>JAPZDY010000004.1:14785316-14815936 GCA_029783645.1 Ctenochaetus hawaiiensis | reverse complement strand
CAACAAATACGCTTAAAACATCGCAACTTACAGCGCAATTTTTTAGAAAAGCTGCCGCGAATTCAGGCATTTTAGGCTGCAATAATCTTGAAAAACGCCCGCGAAATCCTGGAGGGACTGATTTAGTGGTCAGGAAACTGAAAGCTGGTGTAGTCTGAATGACAATAAGAACAGCAAACGAAACTAAAACAGCAGATTTGTTCACCTTTGTCAGATCAAATCCCTTTATATTACACACAGTCATGTGATCCCTTCTGAATAATATTAAAACATATGTTGAGAAGTTATAAATTGTAAAATTTGAAGATGTTCTATCAGGTTCCTCACCTGATAAGGCGTGTGCCAGACCCTCTTCAAATTTCTCTAAAGAGGGCCAAAACTGCATCATCAGCCCACTGTTCTGTATCATCCACTGCTTTATTTCATATTTTATTGTGTGTGAGATGAATGTAATGACGACTTATATATTATTTTACAGATAACATGACACACCGTCAAAAATGCTGGACTTGGTATTGGTATTATGACACATAATACTATTATATTATACTACAGCCATGTGTATCTCACCTCGTTTATTTATATCAAAGAAGCAGAGAAGACCTTCACAAAAGGACATACAGAAGACCTTCACAAAAGGACATACCCATGCAAGCCTCCTCTCTCCTCCAGATGCATGTAAGAAATTGGCATTCCTCTAGATTTGCACTGAGATCAATTTCCGGTTCAAAGGCAGGAGGAAGGAGGAGTGAGGAGGTGAGGAGACGAGGAGGCACACAATAAAGAAATGATAAAAACCCCATGTATCAAATCTTTAACACATCAGCAATGATTTCAGCCCGAGGCCCTTTGCTGGACGCCGTCCCCCATCTTTCCTCTGCCTTTCCTGTCTCTCTCCAGCTTTCACTATTATGTTGAAGCCAAACCCCCCCCCTTCTCAAAAAAAGAATTTAAAATAATTAAAAGAAAATAAAATACGAGAATTTGATAACATTTGTTTTGTAGCATTTTAATTAAGACCTTAAGCTACTGGAAATTAATGAGAAATGTTCTATATTTTTCTGGCATTTTGAAGACTAACTTCTGATTATTTTCCAATTACTTTATGAATCAAATAAATTAATAATTAAAAATAATTGTCAGTTGCAGCCATAGGTGGGACTAAAATAGCTATATCTGTGATGACTCAGTGTTGGATCACAGGTTTCATAATACTTTAGGGCACAGCAGTGTCAGATGGACAGGCTGGCTCTCTCTGTTGGGTAATAAGCAATATTTAAGAGTTTTCCCCAACAGGAACTCAGAATTGAGAGACAATTCTGTCTAAAGAGCTGGTTTGTGGTCTAGAGTTGTTACAAAGCTCAGAGCCACTGTGGCTCTGTGATATCAACACTGAAGAAAGAGTAACAGTGAAGCAACCATGAATGAAGCGTTCTTCAGTGAGTATTCAGGTGATAATTAGCCGATGTGATAAACATGTGCTGCAATCAACAGCAGAGCGAAGATTTACAGGTTTGCCACCAGGAGAAAAATCACTTTTCGAACTATTACAACTTGTGACTAACCAGCTCTTTTAATGAGGCAGTCCACAGAGAGAGGACTCACTGTCAATCTGCCTCTTTTTCTGGGCTGATGAGTGCTGAATCATTTGGTCGCCTCTTAAGCTGCTGAACTGGGGTCTGTTGATCAGGTGTTTTGAGTGGAATTATGCTGAGGGAAAAAAATATCAGTGAGGAGGAGGATGACTCAATGCACCTTCCATGGTAATGAATCTGATGCATAAATACAGGTCTTGACATGCAAATGAAGACGATCATGAACATTTTGTATGATTATAAAATGATTTTTTTTTCCCCCCACACTCTGCCGTCACGGATCCTCCCTTTTTTTTTTAGAAGCAAACAAAATTTCCCCTCTCACTCAGCAGTCTATCCTGGCCTGAAGCTCCATCTTTATTCCTGCACTGCGCTGTCACATTTAATGAAATAAAACGGAAAGCATTTGATTAAACAATGACATTTTTATTGTTTCTCATTTTCTCCAATTCTTCTATTCTTTTTTTTTTTGGATGAAAATCATTACTCTGGTAACTGCACTGATAAAAAATGAATCAATTAGTGGGATGAGGCATGGTGAGGGCTTGGTAGCATTCAAAATTTTTTTGATACAGATACTGATCCTTTGATTTTGGTATCTTCACACTACGTTTGATCCCTAATAACAATACTAAAATACTTTTTATCAGAAAAATTAAATATAAGTTCAACTCTTAACTCTTAAATAATCATTTTTGTGTGTTTTTTAACACTGAAAACTGCTTAAACCAAAATAAAAAAACAAATTTAGATTACAAAGTATCTAAACACTGGATATTTTACAGTAAATAGGTGGATACAATTTGGTGCAAAACACAGTTGCTTGTGTTTGATGCTCTCCTCTATACATTCAAGACCTTTCAGTCCTAAAAAGAGCAGAATCAGCAGTTCTTCTTATCTGATATCAGCTGTTTTAAGCTTTTTGGGGGGTTTTTTTCAGAGAGTTTCAGATCTTTCTCCAATTAAAACAGTGTCAGCAGAAGAGCACGTTGAACTCTTTTAGAGGAGTGTGTAGAATTTTTAAAAGGCAGATCAAGAAGTTAAAAGATGTTTTAACAGTGCAAGATAACACAGCTAAAATCAGGAGCAGGAGGCACTTGTGACAGACGTTTAATCTTACTTTTATACATTACAGTTTTAAAACTTAACCTTTCAAATAAAAGCACCAGTTTAATGAACTGTGAATGTGATTTCACCTCAAAGGACTGTCTCCCAAAAATTGCTGCAAATTGAATAGTACTATGCCAGAGCTAGGATTTTTTTTCTATCCTCCACAAGAAAACCTCTTAGCTTTAATACTGTTTTCTTCACCCCGAGGACGGAGGAGTTTATATCAGCAACACTAACATTCACTGCTGAATGCAACAGAGAGCAATGAAGAGACCTTACAATGTTGCACAAACATGCAGCTGTAAAAAGACAGAGGAGGTGGCCTTACAGAACCCGCACTTCCTAGTATTCTAGGTGCAAATTCACGTCAGACCTGATAGTCATGTCATGTCATGTCATGTATAAATATGTAAATGTAATGCTTATCTCGATGCAAATTCAAACTAACCTTGGCTAAGCCATCAAAGTCAGTCTAATCACAAAATGAGCAGTTCCACAATGCATGGAAGATTAAATCTTGTCTTTCCAGGCATGTTCATGTTTACAACAGTGACTGGACTGTCACAGTAAGGTTCAAATTCAGTCTATGAGCCCTTATAAGGAATATATACTATAAAATAATCATTGAATGAAACCATCAGTCGGAAAACACCTTTCCCTTTTGTGAATTTTGAGTCAAAATCTTGGATTTCCAGTTTTACTAGTCGCAATATATGTGTATTGAGCATATTCTACTGACAGGAAGACTTAGTACTGTACAATCACATGCTGATCTCTAAACATGAACTCTTAAACCAAGGAGAAGTACTTTTCTTTAGCAACCTGTGAAAGCTGTTTTCCTGTAAGAAACAACCTTCCAGTAAAGAGCTCATCATACATGCGTAGATATAGAGGCTCGGGTTGAGGTTATATTGATGCCACCAGGGTCAGGGTGACTCTTTCTCTTGCTCAAAACAAACAGATGTAACTTGTGTAGACGGACGTCAGTGGGCATGAAATGAGCCATCCCCACAGGGGCATCTCAACATCAGTGAACAGTGAGGAGCACCATTTCTCTCTGCTCAACACCAGCCTGCTTTTAGTGGCTCCATAGAAACTGCACGAACCTGCATATCATCAAAAATGCTGGTCTGATGTTCATTATTATCAAAACAATAACAATCATTGTTAGGCTGGTGTTTGAAGGCTGAATATTCAGCTGGTCGAGACAAACAAGTCAACCACTAGTCACCTGTCACAACACTTCACAGTATGACTTCTCTTAAGCAAGAAAAGGTAAAAGTAAGAAAGGTTTTTTTCTTCTGTTGGGATCTTTCCCAAAATGCTTGTCAGATACTTGCAATAACATTTTGAGCCCATCACAAGCCAAAACAAGCACTTATAATGGATACATTTTGACAATATGCAATTGCCTAGAAGGAAAAATTCACCAATTTCTCCACATCAGCCATGCGTAAAAACGTTCTCTGCAAAATTTTAAGATGTTTCAGTATTTTCAGCCTTTCCCTCAGGTGTGGTTTAAGTGCAAATTTGCATAGAAACAGGGGGGATGGTAAACCACCTTAACAAGACAAGACAACATCTAAAAAAATCTTTTTTGGCTTTATTGAGGTTAATAAACTGAAGCTGATTATTCACCATCTGTCATTTTTGTCATGTTAACTGGCAAAAGCAACTGTCAGCTCTTGCTAAAAATGAAAGTCCAACTGTCCAAAGTTTTCTAATGATTGGTTAGCGTCAGAGTTAAGCAAATCTTGCCAAATGCTAAATGGATCCAAAAAAGACATTACTACCTTTTAAAGATGTCAAATCTAGATGGTCAAGTAATGATGATGGCTGCAGAGAGAACTGACATCTTTATTCTTTGTTCTCTTTTTATTTCTCTTACATGAATCTAAATTCTGGCTGGGTATCATCAAAAAGACTAACCTGAAGTGTAAAATGGCTCAGTAAATCCTGTTATTTCCTTAAAGCCGAGCCACCAAAACAAGCCCCTCAAGTCATAATAAGGAGGGAAAAAATGTGATGGGAAACAACTGTGAAAACCACTGTGCGAGTGGGAAACATGGGCCAGCTGCTCACTGGATCAGCTTCAGCAGGGGTATCTCACTCAGTCACCATCGCATCAGTGAGCACATCACATAGATGGAGAGGGGCTGCATCAATCAAACACCACACCACAGGGAGCTCGGGCTTTCAAGCCCCTTGGGGAGAACTTTGGAGACAGTGTCAAAACACAACAAAATATCAAAAAATGAGCATTGGCTTAGAGCACATTTTTAGTGGAGAAATAAGAAAAAAAAAATATCCACAGACTCCCTGCTGGTACTGATGGGGGCACTTCCTTCCCCTGCTTAATCCATGCTTAAACAAATAGGTACACTGTGAAGGAGGGAAACAAAACATCCAGAGAGGGTGGGGATCAAAAGGAAAAGAGAGAAAGGAAGAAGCTGCAAAACAATAAAGTCCTGGTTTATTTCCAACAGGCTTTAGTGCAGCGATTCAAGACTGTTGTACTGCAGCAACAAATGGCTTATTATGAAATAATTCTGATCAGCAGAGATGACAGATTCAGACGGCTTTTCAGCACTAAAAAAACCCCAAAGAGGAGTCAGTCGATGCATCACAGTGTTAGAATCTTTAATATATGGAAACAATGTCGAATGAAGCTTAATGTACACTTAAAAACTGTAAGTGTACCTGAAGCATTGAAATTCTGGGTTACAAAATATAATTATGGTTTCTTGTATTTAGCTTTGAAGGAACTTGATACACTGCACAATTTTTTTGGGAATAAAAGTACAACATCTTTGCTGTACTGTGTGGAAATGAAGCTTAAGAAGAAAGCAGCTCACAGACGACACTGTATGTGCATTGATTTGGGGAAGAAAAAGACACATTTAAGAGGAGTAAACGACAACATGTCAAATGCAGAAGACAGAGTGGTTTCAGAGATGTGAGCACATGTTGTTTGCTCTGCAGAGAGCTGGAGATAAAATAAAAAGCCAAAATAAATAAGTCAAATCGAACCAGGAGGTTTGATTTGCCTTTTTGTTCAGGAAACATCTTCTGTTTAGAGATGCAACGGTAATAATTACATATCAGCGTGGTATTGACTAAAATACTTTGAGTGGGTATTAGTAATATTGGTCCATAGAATGAAGTCTATGTACTTTTATTTTTTTAAAGTTGTGTTTTACAAAGTTTTAAGTTTAAAGTTTACATTTAAACAAACTAATCCCATCTCTTCCACACAGTGTTGCCTACAGCTTGTTAATTAAACACTAGTATTGGTTTGTACTATGAGCCAAAACCCAGAGTTAGCGTATCGGTTTCAGGGCTGAAGAAGTCAGATCAGTGCATTCCTACTTCTGTCAATATAAAGTACAAGCACTGAAAGATAAATGGGGCCCAATCAGAATAAGATGCTGGCTGCTTGATTCAGTACAAAGGTATTCAGCTGGGACCTATTACTGCATGAGTACCGTTTACCAAATCAAGAAGTATTGTGTTTTTGTCAGTTATGTGTCTTAATATGTCACATAAAGGCATTAAATACACTGCATTGCTATTCAAAAAGACTGTGGGAATATTTAGGAGTGTGACGTCCCTGAACGTGGAGATTTTTGTCAAAAACCAGCTGAATAATAACAGCAATTCACCAAGAAACTCTTATTATGCTGCTGCTTCAAAAGAAAATCCTTATGCTTCTCACAGGAAACACACAGTGCTTCCAAAATAGGTCTGGGTTCACAGTGAAGTGGGCTCGACACTGAACCAACTTTAAACTTCAAAAGATACATCTCTCACCCTCTGTCATTCATGTGAACACGCACACATGAACAACAAACTGCCCTCTTAAATTAATTAAAAGAGATAATGACAGCACCGGCCTGAATGCTAAATTACCTCCCTCTTTTGTTGCGTTCAGGCCAGCCGAGCTTCCCTTTTAACTCCCTGTGAGAAAAAAGTGAGGGTTCAAAAAGCTCTGATGCAGACTTGAAAGACAGGTCGGATTTAGTATAAATGCTCACGACGTGACATGTTTCATGCTACGTGCGCGATTATGTGTGTGTGTGATATGATTTCTATGCCGGGTGCATATTTGTGGGTGGATAGGTTGTGTATATGTGTGTGTCTGTGTGTGTGAGTGTGTGAGTGTGTGTGCCTCGCTGTGTACAAACGAGTGGGTGGTAAGAGCATGCATGGGAATGTGTTTCTGTCTGTCAGTGTGAGGTTGTGTGTACACACAAACATCTATTTGCCTTTCCAGGTCTCGTCTTGAATGTACATCGGCTGAATTTGACCTTTCACAATCGTCCAGAGCTCCAAACAGGCAAAAGATCATGAAAACTGTGACAGAGATCAATTTTCTCATTTCCCCTCTTATTCTCCCCTGGGTTTTCTGCTCGGCCCTTTTCTCTCTGGCCTGAAACAGAATTAATTGACCTCTTGCGCCAAGAAACTTCTGTGCTGAAAACTTTACCCTTTCATCAAAAGTATAATGAAGTGACTGATAATTAATTAATGCAGACCTCCCCTGTGTTAATACTACGGGCCTTAGCCAAGTAGATAACGCTCATATCTGTATCTGTATTAGGAAGCCTCGCTTCAGTGCTCGTGATAATGTTCAGAGAAAACAGTAGGTGACTGCAGAAGCACAACACGCCTGTTGTAAATAAAACACAAGAAGCAGAGTTCTGCAGCCTTCAGCCCCTCTATGTTCTGCACTCTGACACCAGAATGATGTCTATTCATCAGATAATTGATAATAAACACAAGAGGAAAAGCTCTGAAGAGGAAATCTTTACGCGATTTGTCAGGTTCTTTTTTTTTTTACAAAACAGTTTTATTGCCATTTTCTAAATTGTAGGAACCGAACACAACCTCATGCCTGCTTACAGCTAATGTCCAATATTCTTGTTATTTGTAATAACAAAAAAACAAACAAGCAACTTCACTGTTTAACTTGTGCGAATAATGCAAAGAGAAAACTTGCAGTTTTTTCAGGAGCATAGGAGGTTACGCCGTTTTAACCTTTGTTCTCAAACCTCAAAAGAAGCTTTAAATGTAAAAAATGACCCTCAGTACGGCCCTATCAAGCACACAGACTTAATCAGCATGCCAGATCAATTATAGAGACAATCCTTAGTGGCCCTAATTTGGTCTTGATTGGAATAATAAAAGCATATAACCTGTTACGAGTACTCGTAAAATACAAGTATCCAGCTCATCCCCTGGTGATATTTTGCATTTGGCTTTAAACCAAGATAACAAATAAACCATAAGTGCTTTTAACGTAAATGTGCTGAAATATCCCTTTCAAAACATCACTGCTAAATCAGTATCCATTAGTTGAGTGTAAGTATCATTCATTATGTTTATGAACCAGCCTTTGCTTATTTACTCGCCTTGGAGCTGCATAAAAAAAAGAAGAGGATCTGCAGGAGCTTTGTTTCCTCTTTTCCAGCATTTCTCAACAAACTGCCCAAATACAGTCAACTATTACTGGATAAACTGTTTTAAAAAACATTGGCAACTATGGTGCCAATTTGTGTGTAAATAATCACTGTTTCTTTTATGTTTTTTTCTGTAAAGGTAGGGAATAAACATTCTTTTGGAGGAAAAACAGTGACTTTACATCTGTCCGTCTCTCCATGTCTGTTTGTCCCTCTTTGTTTGCTGTATCTGTCCTCAGTCATCCATCCACATCGAGGCTTTGCAGTAGTTTGCAACCCAAACAAGCTTTCCCACCACAGACCATGTGACTGCATTTACTTAAACTTCTATTTCGACTTGATCATCACGGTCAGGTTGATGAAGCAAAAGATATTACTGTTCAGCATTTAGACAATACCAGTTTTCAAAAAACATAAAACTTGTTACAAGTACTCTTAAAATGTGAGCAGCCAGCTCACCACTTGATAATACTTTGCATTTGGCTTTAAACCAAGAAAATTAACAAATAGAACATAATAGTATTTATGATTTCTTTGATTCATTTTCTTGGTTTTGAGCCAAATGCAAAAAATTGCTGAAATATCCCCAAAATTTAAAATATCACTGTCAAATCAGTATCCATGAAGGGGAAAAAATGAAATGCAGTGTAGTCAGTTTTCCTTGGCACCTCACACAGGCAAACTGTGTATGGGGACCGGTTAGTGGTTTTTAATAACGCCCCTGTGAAACTGTATGCATTAATGATGAGCTCAAGCCATCTCTCCTCCTCCCTTTGCTGTTCATTTAGTGAAAGAGGATAAACAAACCTCAGTCAGACTTCACACATGACCTTTTAAACTTCAGCTCCGTGTCACCTGTGTAACTGTCACTCTGTCTCATTGAACACTGGGTGATATTTTCAGCAGCAGGAAACCTTTTGCTGAGGGAGATATTACAAGATTCAACACAAGTGTTTTTAATACCGGTGTCATTTTCGGAGATGCAGTCACTTTTCCACTTGGCTTCATCCAAACTTCCTGAATGCCTCGGGGGCTGATTGATAGTTGTATTTTTTTTTTTTTCTACTGAGAGCAATTCAAGCCATTTCGAGTCGCGCGAAATCTGGACTCAAGGACGGTCAGGCAAGGAGTCCTGGAAGTGAATTACAACAAATTTTCTGAGAGCAACCTTTCTAAATTCAGGGCACAAGTAACAGCTGTCAGTAGGTGAAATAATCCCTCACACACTTATCAAAGCCAGCTTAATAGATCCCCATGCACACACAGACAAATCTCTCTCAGCTGTCAATCAGGTGCCACGAGGAGGAAAGCAATAAGCATACAAATGAAATGTATTACACATAAGGTTTTTTTTTTTTTCAGGTTCCTCACAGTGGGGTTGTGAAGTCAAAAAAACAAAACTTGTGTATTTCCCCGGTCTGCTACACTGCAGCCGATGACTTCACAGTAACATCTTAAACCAATATGTAAACTGCACGCTCAGCAGCTTTGCTTGCAAGAGCAGAGGCCATGCCTGTCCTGAAGAGTGAAACAGCAAGTAAGTGGAAGTCGCAACAAAATTGCCTGCCACGAGAGATGCCAATTTCCTGATGGGTTTCAAAACACCAGCAGAAAAAGGCTTTTTGTCTTGCACCTAAATACTGGCTGTTATGCCCGCACACTGTTTCCTCTGTCATCTTATAAAGATGATGTTATTGTTTTTTAATCATATAGCTCTGAAAAAGTGTTCCAGCTTACAAACATGATCTATTTTGGTTAGATCATAAAGTGTCACCGCACAAGAAGCAGACAAGGCTTTTAAGTTAAGGACATTTGTAAAGGCAAAAAAAAGCTCTTTTTACTCTCTGTACTGTATTTCACTTCAGCCATCCATTCACACTGAGGCTTTGCAGCACTCAGCAAACCCACCACCGTTTTCTAATACAGTGCAACGTCATCTTGCACAACAGCAAACGTGTTGCAACTTTAAAGTTGTATATATATTTTTTTTGTCTTGAAGCAATTTGCTTGTTTCCCTGCTGGGTTTGCTGCTTTTTTAAGTCCAAACTTCACACTTAAAGACTTCTGACAAAATATTTCACCAAAAACATAAAAAAAAAATGAAGTTAAACGATGGCTGTGGTTTGAATTATGTCTCCTTTAAAGTTACAGAAGCTACAGATTCCTCATTGAGGAAAAAGTAATTTTTTTTTACCACAGTTGCAAAAACACAAATCCTTTTCAACACGAGTAGCTTTGAAGTGTTGGTCTGCTCACAGTTTTTTTAGCGAGCATAAAGCAAACATCTCATAATCAACCTACAAAAAAGGTGAAGCGGTCAATCCAGTTTCCTGCCAAAAAAAAAAAGAAAAAAAAGCAGGGAACAAAAGCACAAAACTCTGCATTGTGGCTTTGTAACACTTAATACATGCTCAGAAAGAGAACTGGTTGAATGGCCAAAAGAGTTGGCAGCTGTGCAGCACTATGCAATGACTGTACACCTGTGTGTTCTGCGAGTGTTTTCATGTTCTTGAGAGCATCACATCCACAGCCTCCACCTGAGGGCTGCAACAACAGCAATAAACAATAGAGGGTCTTTGTGTTAGAAACACTCCAACACATCTGTTCAGCTTACACACACATGCTGGTAAAAAAAAAAACAAGCAGAAGGAATCTTGTAGCCGACTGTATTTTGCTGTCATATGTGCTGTATACAAGATGCCTAGAAAAATTTCTGATACCTTGAACTCAAAGAGCAGTGAGCAAAGACGTACTGATGAGGAAGTGGCTCCACAGGAGAAATCAATTCAACTCCTATGTACTAGAGTTGGTATTCAACTATGAAAAAGCTATTCAGGGAGCTAATATGCAATAGACTTGACTCTTTAACCCTGTGTAAATCTGTGACTGATACTGTGGATATACTTCTCTACATAGATACCAGTCATATTGATAAAAAAAAAGGCTTATGGGGAGCTAAATCCCTTCGCTCATCCATCAATAGCACACATTCTCTCTCCTTTTGAATCCCGAGCAACTCTCACCTTAAGGGAATGTGACGCTTCAATTGATAACATTCATCTCTGCAGGGAGCTGATTGAAAGTATGTCTTAAAAACATTTCTCTGTACACTAACAAGCATCCATTTTTTCACCCGGTGTCAACGTGCACAGACATACGCCGTCATTTTCATACATAATTCGAGCCATCTGTCGTCAGCTGCATGTTCAAAACGAGGCTCATGCTGTGTGGTAGCAAGCGAAACGCCCATGAAACATCACCACTTGACCACCGGTGATCCTCACTCATTAAAGCACAGGGTGAACTGTGCAGGACTGGAAGGAACCTTTCTGAAATCAAAACAAAGAGCCTCCTGACACGGCGGGGTCTCCGGCTCAAAGTATGTCTCGGCGCTCTGTAAACAGAGCGAGCCCTCAGGTCAGGCTGACAGAACAGATGCAACCATTACTGCGTCTGGGTGTGCCACAACCTCACATAAATATCCCCACTGCACCACGGCCAGACGGGAGAGTGTGCACAAAACGCATGAGCTGCAGTAATGTTCAGACCTAAATGTCTTGAATTTTTTTTTTCTTACTCATGCACTAACTTGTGCACACACACACACACACAAACACAGCGGTGCTGCAATTGCCACTGTTTCCAGAGTAATCACCAAAGCTCATTTCTGTCTCTGCTCTCGTCCCTGTTGCCTCCAAACTATTTTAATTCAGTTATTAATCTCACATACCAAGGCTCAGGTAATTACATATGTTCAACAACAGTCCACACTGCAATATACTGTAGCAAGAGACTGGGAGGGAAAAATAGCTCCAGCGGCTCTGTGCGCTGTGTCTGTTTGTGCCTCGCTGAGGAACAAAGGGACAATGCAGCTGCCTCGTCATTTGCTCACTCATGTTGCTTGCTGTCTGACAATGTTCGTGAACAATGACAATGCGCAGATCCAATGAGGTGCCGTGGGATTCACAAAGCCATATCGCACTCTGCGCTCTGTGGCTGATCTTTGATTTTTGAATACATGACAGAGGCTCTGGGCACAGTGGATTCAGCTGGATATTGATTTCTGTGACAAGGCAGCTCTGTTCGCAATTTAAGCATATTGAGGTGAAGATAAAGCTATTATTAATGGATTAGTAGGCTTGATAAAGGTATGGGATAGGATAAAGGCATCCTAGCAGTAATTGTTTTATTGGATCAAGCCACAAAAAAGTTAAAATTCCTAAAAACTCTCGATCTGTTCGAAATGTGAGGTACACAGAGACCTTTATGAGGCACAAAGCTACTCCATTAATCCAGGAAGTGTGCTCAGATCCCGCTGAGGTTGGCTGGATAGCTGATCGTTGTGGTTCTGTGATGGATTGTGTGTATACTCTGTTCCCTCGGCTAGTGGAGGTGCTCCCTGGCCAAACGAGCCCCAGTGGCACGCAGCCATTAGAAATTAACTCTGCGCCCGACATTTTTCTGCCCGGACATGGATCTGCAGATCCATTCTGGTCAACATAACACACAGTCTGGGCTGGGAGGAGAAGCGTGTGGTGTGACTCGCCGTTCTGTCTTGTAAGGATGCTTGGCATAGTTTAACTATGGGGCAGCATGTATGTCCCCATCCAGCTGCTTCCTAATGTCTGCCTGAGATAAAATATACACCATAAACCATAAACCATCTATATACACCATTTGGTTGGACCACCAGATTAAGAGCCAATACTGTGTAGCTATTTTGGCTCTTTACTTGCTTTTCATTTGATTATTTCACATGAAATTTCTTTCCTTAAGTATTTGGTGTCTTTATGTTCACACTTTTGTCTTCAGTTTCCTTTTAAGTGCAATTTCTTTCAAACTTCAAAATGCAATTTTAATGTTTTCTTAAGGTCTCATTTTAATGTATTTCTAGTGTAAAGCACTTTGAATTGCCTTGTGTCTAAATCATACTTTATAAATAAACTTGTCTTGCTGTATCGCAAGATTGCTTCACTTGATAAACTTGAAAGTGTTACTCTATCAGTGCTGTGTTCATTTTTCCAAGTTTAAGAATTGCAATTCTTATCTCTTATGATTCTAAATCAATACTCAAAAACCTTTTTAAATTGATTTTTTTTTATTTATTGTTAATACCAATATGGTTTTAAAATCACTACATGGACAGAATGATGTGAGTAAACATGTCAGCACCTTCAGATTTAATCATTCTGCTTTTCTTGGAGCAAACATGAAGGTGAAGCAGAGAAGACGAGTCCTTATCAGGAAACTCTGATCAGGTGAAGAAAATAACTGGGTCCATCGCCATTTCATTTCAAAAGACCTGCATCAGCGTTGTAGATAACTATTAACAGGGTTTCTGCAACAGAGAGGATGATTTCCACTGCTGGAGACAAATGTTTGCAAAAGCTCAGCATCATCAAGTCATATTTCATCAACACCTGCTGGCTTAACTGCCTGTTATTATTCATGCTGCAGGTTGGTGGACTGGTGTGGATGGTTTGGCACACAATGCACTGGAGTAAGGCTCTGAAAAATCGTGCACTCATATCTGTTCATTAAATTAAAAATCAATTCAGATTTGTTGATGTATACTATCAAATGGCTTAATGACTGTGGATGGGCAATTTCATCACAATAATTAATAACAACTTTGATGAATAAGTCATTAGGCAGCCGCCAACTTCAGTCACAACAAGTTCAATTGCTAATTTAGATTTAAATTTGATTCTCTGTGAATAAATTGATCATTGTGAATCATCAGCAACAGTTGGCAGGACAGTTGTTCGTGCGGGAGCCCCTGACAGCAGCCTTGTCACCTCTAAGCATACGGGTAATGTGCTGTATTCTCCCCAGCAGCAGGGCGAATTACAAACACTAATCAAAAGCACGCTCTTAACATGCTGCTGATGAAGGCAACCTGCTTTGGGGCAATGACTGTTTGATTTAGGCAAATGTTATGGCTGTTTAAATATCAAATACAATTTGTATTCACCATTCACACAACCCTAAAAACAGGCAAAAAGAAAAAAAAAAGTAGGCGGAGAGGAGAAGAGCGAGGGAATTTGCTTGCAACGCCTCGGTGCTTGACGTTTGTTGAATCAATGAGATAAACATAAGGGCTCAGAATGTCAGAGTTTACATCTACAAGATTGAAGACTTAAATTTGGTCACTGGCGACTGCTCTTAGGGAATATTCTATTTAAAAAGGTCAGCATCAACCTTCCACATACTGAATAACTAAATGTCTGGATCCCTGTGTGGCTGCTGCATCCTGTATTAAAAGGATGCAATTATTTCAAATGTATTTGCCTTCGTTTAATGAAAAACAACCATTTCTAGATATTAAAGATGGCTGCTACATCAACCATATTGTCTGTTACCAGTTGCAATTCTTTAATTTCTAACAAGTGACTGATTTTTTTTTTTTAACAAAGAACTTTTAATTCATAAGTACAATTCTCTCCATCAATGACTGCCTTAACTGGCCAAAACATTAACGGGGATGTTATTAAAAGTCAACAATTAATTTTCTGCTTATTCAATCCTGTGATTCAATCACACCCAAACAAAGAAGATTAGCTAAACACTTGGCTCCGGTGCTCACTTATTCATACAAGTCTTTGCCAGGGTCCTTGCTGGGGTCTGATGTTGGGACTGCAGCTTCAGAAGGAACCCTGGCCACCTTATGGATGGGTCTCTGGCTGGGATTAGACTTACAACAGAAGACCAGGTGGCAGTGCAGTAGGAGGCTCTTGGCAGGAGGAGGTTTTGTGAAACTGGAGGGGAGGAGAATTTTATCCTGTTGGCTGAGGGAGCCGTTTCTCACCCCCTGGTTACAAGCCGAGCGCCCTTCTGCCAGAACATGCCTGTGGCGTGTGGGACTTTCATCGAGTCTAGAAGGAAGATGCTGAACTTCAGAGTATCTGTCTACTGGTGCTGTATAAGAGTTCCAGAGATGCTTTATGAATTATTTGTATTTCAGATGGCAATGATTTTACTGATATATCTCAAAATAATGCTTAAAAATACCAGGAGGCACTTTTAGCTAGCTATGAAACAGTCTCAAACTCATGATGCCTCTTTATGGCTTATATAAGCAAAAATAGCCTACCAAGAAAAATACTGCCTATATCTTCATAGTAATTTCTAACTTGATTAATGTTTTCTACTAGATTGCATACCAAAAAACTAAAACTATGTTTATGGTGCAGTGCAGAGTGTGAATTATGTTGCCTCATAGCCCGGGGAAAGAAGCTGCTCTGTAGTCTGGTGGTACAGCAGCAGAAACTACTGTACTGCCAAAAGGCAGAACAACTGGATTATAAAGTAACAGTTTTGTTGACCTTGCTACAGAGCTATGTATATCTTGCTGTTGGCTTATAATTATTATGAAGGCATGGGGACTGCAAGCTAGGTGTATGAACATTCAAGTTAAATTTGTTTAAGCATTACAGTATTACAGTCATTAATCTTACATAGACACAGAGAGACACAGTACATGACCTCACTTTCTTAAAAACAGCAAAACCTGCTGAGTTTTTAAAAAGAAAAATAGTACTAAAATATGCTGCGTCTTTGTATTACTCGTTATGAGTGTTTATACCCAAGTTAATATGCCTGAATAAGTGTTTGTGGATCTACACAGAAATCTCTTTAAACAGGTTGGTTGTAAAATTTAAAAAAAAAAAAAAAAAAACCCTCTGCTGCACAGTGTGTGATAGCCGCAGCTATTATTTGGAGTAAATAATAAGAAGTATTCAGCACTTAGCACGAACCGCAACGATTGCGTCCAAACAGAGGAGACAAACTGAAACTCTGAAGGAAAAACACATTATGTTACAGGTGATACTGATTGACTCAAAAATATAGACACCTTCGAGGTGAAAGGAAAGTATAAACATTTTACAGGCTGGATTTTTACACACATACTAATAAAATGTACAGTATATATTTTTATAATGAAACCAGAATTCACTGTAATGCACTCTCAACACATGCTGTGCTCACAGTGATGCATTCATGTGAACATGTCAGAGAATGTGCCCTCGCAAGAGACGAGAACATGGCACGTCTCACATTGGCTCTGGTTTGCAGACAAGAGAGGAAATTGGTCTGCTAAATGAGATTGGGTGTAGGCTATGGGTGGAGGGGGCAGAAGACATGAGTTTGAGTGAAATCCTCTTTAAAAAGACTGGAGGAAGATAGTCTGCGACAAGGCTGACTGAGAACAGACCTAACCTAGCAAATTAGGAGGAACAGCAACCTAAGTGAGCATTGCCCCTGCTCAGACACTGACTCAGGCAGAAATGCCTCTGATAATAGGTTAAAAAAAAGCACACAACAAAATAGGTCTCAAATGAGATGCATCCAATGAGTAATACAGTCTAAATCCAAGCACTGTCTGCCTCCAACTCTTTTTCTTTTTTTGTTCCTTTCTTTTCCCTCCTCGAGACAACAACAGAAACGTATTTCTCTCTGATTTCAAAGCTTGTGGAGACATTTTTTTCTTTTAATTTCCTCTGAGAATTTATTCAGCAGTCAGAAGTCTGTCCAAACCGTTGCGAAGCAGTCTTAACCCTTCCATGTGTGGTGTGTCCTGAAAAATCCCCCCGTTTGAATCACTTGCACAACTGTTGTTCCCGAACTTCACATGGACAGATTCCCATGGATCAGGCTAATCTTGTCACATGTTCCATTTCTCTGGTTTAAATAAATTCATAATTTCTCTGTTGTAATAAAAAACTGTTGTAATAATTCATGTGTAAGAAAAGGGAAGATGATCTAACGGTTGAAATGAAGCCTCATGAAAACTGTAATCACAGCAGCATCGATGATGACAACATGGCAATTAGATTGCTTGGAAATAAGAATTACTGCACTAATAACTACAGCTTTGCAGTCACAGAATGTTACAGTGTTTCTATCTTTGCTATCAACACACACAAGCCTACTGAAATAAAAAAAAAAATAAACTTGTGGTGAAATATCACTTGCCAACAGCTTCCAATCAGTTGTGCCAACTGAGGACAATTATTAGACCCATAATGAGTTCATTAGGATAATGAAAGAGCCAAGGCTGATTTTCTATTCTGCATCTTAAACCCTTGTATTAGGTTCTCCACCAGCAATTTAGATTAGCGAACCCCAAACACAGACTCAAAAAATGCGTTGAGCAGATAAGACATTGCTGTCGCAGAACACACAGAGGTTATAAAAACACTTGCATCCAAAATAAAGGCTGTTTAAAGCAGCTGGAGGAATGTAAATGAATGATCTGAATTAATACAGCAAAGTCTGTTTGGAAAGTGACACATTTTATTTTGCTGGGGCTAATTTTCAGAAGAATATTTCAGAGTAGCATGACCAAGTTTCACAGTGACAGGCTGAAAAATATATAGGATTGAGGACGTTTTCGTTTTTCAGAGAAAACTATCCTGAGCCCTGAGCCACACTGAGAAGCAGCTCAGCTCTGTTATTGGAATATTTTAAGATTTTATGATACTAAGTTTTTTTTTGTTAAACTCTTCACAGAATTTTCCCACTAAAATGTCCGTGTAACTGTTAAAATCTTCCAGATGGCAAACATTTTCTGCTGGAGTAAAAAAGGGAGCCGAGAGTCTTGATGCAGCAGCTCGGTCAGCCATGTTATTTAGTTTGAAAAAAAAAAAAACACTTAATTTACCCAGAATTCATGGAGAATTACTTCTACTTAAGAAAGCCATGAATTTAACAGCTTTGTGCAACAGATGGATTTAAAACTCCATCAGCAGTCTGACTAGGCTTTTAGTTGGATCTGAGGCAGCCCAGACATCCTTCGAGGGCCACACTAAATTATTGAACACATATCACGCTAACCTCTAACACCGTGACTGCAACTGCTTCTCTTTGGTCTGATGTCAGATGGGAGTGATGATGATGATGATGATGCTACTCACAGCTGGTTTTCCAGGTTCAAGTCAGTCAGTCAGTCTTAAGCAGAACCGAGTCTTTGGAGAGAATTAACTATAGTAGGTTGTCCCAAACTTCAGTGTGTTTATCCCCGAGTCTGGGGAAAATCCTCACAGCATACATGGAGTTTAAACAACCAGAGCAGAGGGAGGTTGTTGTATCCTGCTGTTTAAACTCTGTGTGTGCTCTTCGTTACTCTGCATCTCATCTCCGCTCCATCCATGTGGAGGACATTTAGCTTAAAAAATTGTTGTCTCAAAACCTTGAGATCGGCCTTTTTCATCACTGCCACTGCGCCACCACAAACTCAGCCCACCTGCCTCTTTTTCATCTCCACAAAAACAACAAAAACATTCTGCATCTACTTTTCTTCTCCTGACAGTCGCCATGATTCATATCATCGAAGACAAATAACTCCTTTGTGCGTGGAACATTTAATTGGTATCTTGAGACATTTTTTTGTATTTCTGATTAACTTTTGGGCCCGGGTTAACCCCTAAAGACCCGAGGAAATATGACAGTTATGATTTATTGTGTTTTTCTTCACCCTCTCTCGCAGCCAGCATCAAGTGTCATACATCATTTGATTCAGGAGAACCTTCAGTTACAGTCTTGACTATTTTTAAAGGCCTAATTTTACATTTGATTTGTTTGAGAATGGATTGGCTGAACCCTAACACTAACACTTGGCAATTCACAGCCATTTTTTATAACATTATCCCAGGCAACATATATGATACCACTGAAAAGCTGAGGAACTGCAGTCAACATGATCTTAATAACTTGAGTGATTGAAAAGTAATTGAACATTACAACTGATAACAGTTTTTAGCAACTGGTGGTTGTTTAGATCTTTGAGGGTAAAATGATCAACTCCACCCACATGTTTACTCTGTTCAAGCTGGTTGAAGTTACGCTTGAAATAATGTGATGCCACAAAACTCTACAGACCAATAGGAATGATAACACAGTAAGTTGTCCCACTTGACAGATGTCCGGCTGCACTGGTCCTAAAATTACAGCATTCAAGCAAAAAGGGCAACAAGTCCTCCACTTTTTACTCAAAATGGATGTGGAAACTCTGAAAATAAACCTTCAGGTCCAAAACGACAGCACTTTAACCTCTCAGTTATTTGTTTATTTCAAATCCAAATAGACTGAAACACAGAAAAACAAATGAAAATGTGTCACCATCAAAATACATATGCGCCACACTGTAAACCGGATGCTGGTGTGTAAGTGCCAATTACGATATGACTAAGCCAGTAATCGCTGCCCAGGCTGGAGAAAACACCAAAAAATAACCTGGTAAAAACACAGAGCTGCTGGTAAGATCCACTGTGCGAGTCATATTTTGTTTAATCTTTTCAAAATGCGGCGTCCGGCGCCCATCTTACATGTCGACGGTAAACAAAGGTGTTGCTTTGCGATAAAAGCATGACAAAAACAGAATGGCAATGAATCACTGATTAGTCATTTGCTGCGCAACCTCATAGATACATGATGGTGGCCGTTACTTATCTCCAGCTTGAAGCATGGGGATGAGGTCGCGCTCCCGTCATTAGCCTCTGTGAAATAAGCACCACCTTTCAGCGAGAAGTTTGAAACAGCAGTCGGCAGCAGAACAGATAATAAAGCATGGACATGGCTATCTGCTTTAATTTATATGCAGGCAGACAGTGATCTGCCTCCGGCGTGTTAGGCCTGACTAAGCAGAGTGAGTGAGACATTGACTTGTCTTCAGAGATTCTTCCCACGACCCACTGAAGAGAAACACGTCTCCTCCGGCTCTGGGCATCGGCAGCACTGACGTATGGAGACTCTAACGTCCATGCAGGAGCATTTTTAACATGATCCTGAATGAACCTTGGAGTTAGCATATGGCATTGGCTTGTAGAGTAAACAGGAGTTTCTAAAGACTCTCAACAACTGCAGGATTATCAAAAGACTATATCCGGGGGAACATGTAGCCTAAAACCAACCATTAGGGAGAGCTAGTTCAGCTACCGAAGCAGCAGTTTCTTAATAACAATTACTGTTTTAAGTGTTCAGTGTGCAGTGTCTTCAAAAAGGAATGTTCCCCCGTGGCTGTCATACGTAGGGACTCTAAAAGACTTCATCTGCAGATATGAGAGCGAGAGAGGCACAGACGGAGAGGGAAGATGGAGATGAAACGATGAGGGGTTGAGGAACACATGAGGACACAGTAAGAGAGACATAGAGATTCCCTTTGCTTTTCCCAGGGTACATAAATTATCCGACTGCTGCATTTGTTAAATGCAAATAGGATACTGTAAATGCAGTGCTACATTTCTATTGTAAATACTGAATTCTCAAGCATGCATTGCTGTCTTATGTGAGAAATATTTCAAACACAGCTTTTCAAAGCACTGGCATTTATAGCCGAAGAAGCTGAGAATGATCTATTTCAAAACAGCTTATAAACAAACACAGAATACAAATAGGACATAAACTGATATTTGAGATAAATAATAAATGAATAATATTAATATTAACGGATATTTAATATGTGCTTCAAATAGTATGATGCTAATCTGTTTGTTAAGGTGACATTTTACAAATAATTCATGTTTTCAAAGCAGCCACAGCTGTGGATTGTGTTGTATTAGAGAAACTTAGAATCAGCAGCAGCGAAAGATGTACTAATCCACAGATACAGAGGCAGACACTGGAGACAGGAAGGTACGAACTGTGCTGCAGAGTGGAGACACTTTGAGATAAGCACAGTTACAGAAAATGCAAACTAGATGAGTCACCACTCCTCCTCGCACGTATCAGAACAACACATTTCAGGTAAGGTCATTACAATTACAGATAACAATACAGTGCCTGAATTCAGCGCTGTGTTAACTGTGCGGTTGTGTTTTACTATCTCTTGCAGGTTTGCAGCTCTGTCAATGCCCTCTCCATAACCCCTCCAGCTCACTTAGGGAGAGCTTTGGTCCTTGTTTAATGCACCATAGTTGAAACCACTGCAAATGTAAAGACTGTCATGGTAGAGATGCAGGCACTGTCTGATTCCTGGTACTTTCTCACTATTTAGCAGGAGTGCAAGCTGAGAGAACACCTGCATTTCTGGCTGCGGTCTGCAAATAATACAATGCCCACTTTCGATCGCCCTCCATTAAAATCCACAGGTGGCATGTGGGCTTCCAATCCGAGCCATTAATAAATGAGAGCACATTGTCATTTTGAATTACATAAAAACTCTGAACTGAGCCCGAGTCACATTTGGATATCCATGACAACAGTCAATTTAACACTTCTGAAGGGTGTGACTGTGAATACAAACTTGGCATTTCAGCATCCACACTGACACAGCCCAGCACCTTAAAAAAAACAAAACAAAACAAAACAAAACAAGCAAACACACACACAGAGGTGGAAGCTTTACATCCCAAAAATGTGTTTATGGCGAGGAATTATCTCCCCAGTGAAACCATTATTTTATACCCTCCAGTTTTCACAGTCATAATGAGTCTCTGGGGAGAGCAAGGTAATAACAAGCATCAAACTCAAAACACAAAGGATGACAGGAAAGGACAATAAATTGGGACTTGTTACAACAGTCAAATTGGGTATCAATAACTGCACAACTGTAAAAAAGGAAAGCTCATACGGCGGCGGTCTGTGTTGTTGTAGTGCTCCCTGTCAGAAATGTGAACGTATAGTCACTGCAGGAGGCTGTCGCTTTGTAAAAATCAAGAATGAGTAACAATTAAGATATAAATCACACACACACCAGTTTAAATGCAGCTGAAAAAGTGTATAGCCAGTTTTTACACATTAAGACATGCAAGGGGAAAATTGTTTGTGCAAGGTAGTGAGTACAACAAAAATTTCTACAATTCAGCTAATTTAATGCTAATAACTACAGATGATTACAATTTCCATTTCCATTTCTAAGCAAATCATATCTTATATTTTCTGCACGGCTTTAGGATTTTTAGAGAAGAATGTAATGTTTTACTGAACATGTAACAGAGATCATGGCAGAGGTGAAGAGGCCGAAGAAGGCGTAGACGAGGGAAGCTACTGAGTCTTGTGTTTTTGCACTTTGCTGTACGTTTGGCTGTGTTAGCAAAGTTATTGATTCTTTAGTTTTTAATCCTAAACCAAGTCAGCCCACCAATTTCAAATCCTTCAGCTGGTCAGAAAAACGCATGTACACAGCTGTCAGTGGGTGCAGGGGGTCAGGGCACGATTTATATTTATAGCAGAGCGAATGAGTGCAATGAGAGGATTGCACTCTGAAACTGAAGAGACATAATGTTGATTTAAAGATACTGATACTTGAAGATTAAGGAAAGATCGTTGAAGTATTTTTTTAAGTGGAATTACCATTTAGGATAACCTTTTCTGATGAGTTTTTCTTCTAAAAAAAAATCCTGAAGAAAATCAATAAGTGCTCATGCTCCCATATTGATTCTTTTGAGTGAAGAGTGCAATCTTCAGTATATTGCAATGTCCGCTGATCCGATATATTGATCAGCAGGGTAATGAGATGTAATTTTTCTGTCAGAATGGTCAAATGTAGGTGATCCATATGGAACAAAGTCAAAGGCTAAAGAGAACATGGGTTTGTCAGGGCGAAGCTGGCATCGCTCCACATGTGAACGCTGCTGTTGCACCTTTAAGAGCTGGTTAGATGAGTTGGGTAATTGTGCTGAACGTAGAGTAATGCAATCCGTGATAACAGCTAGGAGCATGCCTCGCAGATGAATGCCATGGCAACAGACTGGCCCAAGGTAGCAAGGGTCTCGATTTTATTTCAGTTCACACATACACACACACACACACACACACACACAAAAAGAGAAAACAGATTCATCATGAAGGTACACTTCAAGCTTTGATCTATTTAAGCAGCTCACAATCAAAGACTCAAGGTTTAACACAGGTAGACTATCATCTGTGTTTAGAGACGAGATGTGATTACAGACAGGTTTAAATTTTTATTTCTCATCTATGTGTCTGAATCTGTACAGGACGGTTAAGGGAACATTAGTTAAATATTGATTTATTTGTGATTGTTTTTTCTTTGAAGTCTTATTAAAATCTTCGCATAGTAAATCACAACAAAAACTGTTTGGTTATCAGCTGTCCTGTGTGATAGTATGGACTATTCAAATTCCAGACATTTGATGGTCTCATGAACAGCAAATCTATGTGCTATTTAATGGTCTGGAAAATCAGTCGTTCAGTTGGTGCACAGTAAGATCTTAGCTGGACCCGCATAGGGAGACAAGAGTAATTATGATTCGATGAGTTTTCAAAGGGCAGACACTGTACTCCCCCGTCAATGCAACCACTTTCTTTTTGGCTCCATCCTTTGAACTCTTGGAGTTATCGGGAAGAAGACAGAGTGAAATAAAAAAATAAACTATTATAGCAGTATGAAAGTGCTATCAAATGAAGGCAAACCCCTGAAAAATATCTAAAAAAATTATTCAAAAAAAGGTTAATCCTCTGGATCTTTTTAGGTTTTAGAGAAAAGTCAGTCAGAACATTAAAAATGAAGTAAACTGAGGGATCTGGTCATTACTATCACACACAGTTGTAAACAGTTTTAATTAGAAGGCCGTAATGTTCTTCACATATAGAAATAAACTTTTGCAAAGCCTTGTGGCGACAGTGTCACTATTTCTGGCCTGATTTTCACGAGTACTGAAGTCTTTGAGGGCTACTGACCTACTGCACTGTGTATTACTCAACATATTTCAGCTGACAGTGTGAAAGGCAGCACTGATGATGCTACACAATACATAACCCATGAGCCGTGAGAATAAAAATAAAGGCACAATAATACTGCCATTCATGTGTTAAGTAGAGGGATCGTGTGGATTTAGCATTGACCACAAATTAAAGGATTTGTGAACATAATTGTATTGGCCACAGCTGTTAAAGGGGCAAATCATGACAGAGCGTGTTGTGTATAAAGAGTGAACTAAGTGGGCTGAATGAAGAAAAAGGAAGCCAGTGTTAAGCTCAGAGGCACAAACACCAATGTCTCTAACATGAATTTCATTAAAGAGCAGTAATTCAAGACTGCAAGAAATCTTATATTAAAACAAAACACAGCAAACAAACAGCATGGAAACGCAAAGCATAAGACCAAAAGATTCTCGAAATCTCACAGAGAAGAAATTCTATTATTCCTAAACATTTATAATTTATACAGAGTCAACCTTTTGTTTCCAATAAAAAATGAAACTGTGCTTCTCCTATAAATTGAGCTTGTACAAAACTGAGGGACATGTTGACAGTTTGGCCTTTATATTAAGTAAACCAGTCGTGGAAGATAAATGAACCACCTTAGCCTGCTAATGTAAATGAGAAAGGGACTGCAGCCCTATTTATGACGCTGCTGCACAGGTCACAATCAAGATAATGACAGGTGAAATTATTTCCAGCACAACTCTGTCTGTGTGATTAGTGGTTCAATGAACTAAAATGTAAGGAACAGAAGGAGCTGTGGGGTTTTTTTCAGGGTTTTTTTTTTTGAGCTCTGGGCAAAATTTGGTGGGAATTAATAAACATTCTGAACATGTAGGAGGCAGAATCGATTTACTCGGAGACATATTCATTTGTGCTTCCTCATTGTGTTTCTGTAGTTTAATGGAAAAAGCACTCATGCAAATAGAAGGTGCAAAATGCTTATTGTGCCCAAGAAGCACTAAAAAATATAGAAGTGCATGTTATGCAAAAGAAACATTATCTTCAGTGTATCTGTTGTTCTATACTAGCGAGTCATGAGCATGAATTATGCCAGATTAACCTTTACTTACAGTATAAATGGCTGTGCTTTCCACAATAACAATGCATATCTGTACAAACAATTTCATCAGATATAACTTAACCTGAGGTCACACTGATGACAAATTCTGAACAATAACAGTCTCAAGAGAATTGATGAGTCATGTGCTCCTTCCTATTTGCAAATATAAGGGAGGTAATGAAGCATGCATATCTTCTGGCTTCAGCTCTGACATGGTGATCCTCCTCATGTGGAGCCCTGATGCTCGAGAAACACTTTTTACTTTTTAATTTTTGGAGCAATACATTTGAAATTCTCTCTCTTTGAAGTTCAGAAGACTTGCATTATACTCAGTTTTAATGTTTCTGGATCATAAAGTAGTTATCATGTAAAGTAGTAGCTGGAAATATGGTTGATATCATACTGCTTTGTTATTATTATTAATAAGGAATTCCAAGTCAATATATGTATCATATAATAACAAAAAAATCAAAAAATAATCTGGAGTTTATGAACCGTTTGAATTAAAAATATGATGAGTGACTAAAATACAAATTGGCTCTGGTCTTTTCTATCAATGCCCTTTACTTCAATCCATTCACAGTATTTGGATAATATGATTTTCTCTGTTAGCAGCTTTTCTTAAGTCTCACATTTTATGACTGTTTTGACTATTCCAGAATAAATATCTCCAAAAACTGATAGTGAGACTAGTTCTTTTGCACTAATTGTGACTGCTGTGATAATAAGTTCAACATTAACTTTGCCTATACCACCCACGTCTGTTCTTTGACAAAGGTCTAAAGAAAGTCAGGAAAAATAACACCTGTCAAAGCAACAACAAAGAACACAGGAACACAAAGGCCGCGGCTGCGATTCTTTGTATTATTTTCCACTGTTGATCAAAGAATAATAAGCTAATGATCACAATAACCTCTGCATTACCAAAGCTGTCTTTTCTCTGCTGTGGAGTCAAACTGTTACCAGACATGAAAATTCCAGTCAGGGTTTGCTGTTTGTCACTACAAACTTACTTTTGATTACTACAGTATCAGTGCCTCTAGGAATATTTCAGGAATACCAAAGTAGACCTGTCGCCTGGTTGCAGCGGTAGTCTGTAATAACTAATGATGTTATCTGCTGATGTCAAATGTGAGCGGTGGCGTAAGGCAATCTCAGGCGGAGATTAGAGTCATTCAGACATCCTGCCTGGAATGCAAATAGGAGTAGCCAGACTAGTTTGGGGAAAATGACAATAGCTGCAGTCAACTTAAATGCCTTCATCCATCCTCAGATAACACTGAAAACGCAATCAAAATTTTGTCACATTGTAAAAATGCTGCTGCTGATGTTGGATAAGATTTAAAAAAAAAAAAAAGTCTTGTTCCTGCTGATTTTAACTAACTACCACAAGCTTGTCAGTCTCAAGTAATTGTTGATTTGCTGTTTTATGTTTGCTTCAAATTGACAGTTTGGTGTAAGACTTTGAATTTCTGAGATGCAGCCTTGTTCTGTCAGTATCATAAGATAACTATTCGGTGGATATGACAAAACAAACCAATAAAATATTTTCACTCCTGAGTTCTGAATACCTCCTTTCCATTTCACCTGTGGTCACTGCTGTACTGGTATCTTGCTAGGTGTGCAAACTGTCTGTATCATTTTTTTGCTGTATTATTCTGCCATGAGTGTTTAACCTTTGTGCATACACTTTATACCCTTTACATAAAACGTGCAGGTAAAGAAACTGCAGCACACTACATGAATGGAGGCACTGCCTTTCAGGTAGGAGTCAGGGAACAAACGTCTCCCGTGAGCAGTTATCCCCATAAATTAGATAAGAGACTGTAGCATGACTGGCTGCAGGCTTACTGGGAGACAGACACTGATACATTTCTCTGGCTATTTTCAGGCGAGTCATCAGTAGAGCCCTCTACGCGGGGCAGCAGGTAGCTGTACGCTGGATACTTGAGCGGAGTAAATTTTAGGATGTGGTTCACTCAAACTACAGTGGAACATTAATGAACTCTAAAGCAAATTCATCAAATTTAATTAGCCTTTTTCCACCTGCAGCCCACTTTATTCCAAGGGATTGTAAATTCATTTTTTAATATGGTCTGATACTAATGAATGAAGTCTGCACGGAAAAATGCCCACACTTCTTTCTGTAAGCACTCTTCTCCCTATTAGACATGCTACTGTTTACTGTACGCAGATATTCTCCCTCTGTATCATTGTCATAGCCTACTGTAAGTAATGGAGACACCTTGGACAGGGTTAATGGTGAGGTTGCAAACATTAGCAGAGGACTGGTGATCCATGATAAGTTAAAGGACTTGTAATTTAAAAGACTGAGGACTGTGGGGATTTCAGCTCTAAAGCATGTCTTGGAGTAAATGTGACAAATGGTCCACTATTTGTAACAGGGACACACACAGTTCCCTCTGAGACCACAGGTCCAAGTGCAACCAAAGTGCCCTATCTATTTTTCACCCATAAGGTTAAGTGTGTGCACACTATTGCCTGTAATTGCTGCTAATTTAGACTTTATTACGATTGGTGTTGACAAGTTTAATGGGAGTATAAAAGCTCACAACAGGATCGTTTACGGGGCTCAGAGGATAAAATATGTCTTTTTGCTCCAAAATATCTCCTTTAAATGACTAACTTTTGTGTGTTGTAGTATTAATACATTTAATAAGGTGCTTTGTGCTGACATTGCCCTAAAAGAAATAAATCTTGACATGTTTGCTTGTGTGTATCCACATCACAACCCCGTGCCTCTCACCGAGTCACTCGTCAACCCAGAAAAAGGGTTGAAATCCCTTAAACAATAGCATGGAAATATTTTGCCTGCCAGAGAAAATATAGGAAGTGGTCTCAGACTTTTCTTTTAAACATTGTGTCAAACATTTCCTCTATTTGTGGTGGATATTTACAAGTTATCTTACTTTCCAGATCTGTTCATGCTCTCCAGTTTTCCCATCTCCCTCTGTGTTTGAGTTTATACAAAGTACGTCTGCTACACTCTGCTAAGTTCTCACAACTCATCAACTCCACAGAAACTCATGAAACATTATTCAGTGAGTCGTCTTGTTTTCCTCCTTCCTGGTGCTTTCTGATGCTTCATCGAGTTCACATTTCTATTGTCGTTGCCATGCAGCTGGCAGTGCGGCACAAACATGTAGAATTTTCTTCCTTCTAAAACTGATCAGCTTAATGATCCCGGTTCAAAGACTGCTCCTTCCCACCGGCTGAACTGTGAGGATCGCTTCACTCGATAAAGTCAGCCCACGTAGCCACTTAACAAAACCAAATGACAAGAGCGGATTCATACGTTGGCTGCTGGAGCAGTTTGTGGATTTTGTTTTTTACCACTGCAAATTCTATTTCATGGGAAGCAGCTTTGTGAAGTGTTCTCTCTGTAAATCCCTGTATGTGTGCATAGGGCTCCATGTGGCAGTGTCGGCTGCAGTGTTTCCCACTGCAGGCATGCCTCTGTGTCTGCCTATGTTTATGCACACACGGTAAGAAGATATGCAAACAAAAGTTTGAGCATGTGTATCGATTAGACCCAAACTAATGCTGGATTTTGGGAGCCAATGCCAATATTTGGGAGTACAAATGTGCCAATGACAACACAGGCTTTACAGATAGAGGACACCGCGGGGAAAGCTCATGAACATTGAAAAACTTTAAAGCTGTGCTAATCAAAATTTTGGATTTGATCAAATGATAATGAGTATTAGTAAATGAGCCACTCATATAATGAACCTCGGACGAGTGATCAAAGTTTCAGAGAGACGGTTTGCCACAGAAGTTCTGGTAAAACAAATTGTACACAGTCCAGCATTTAAAAGTAGAGAGATAAAGTTAGCGACTAGATGGTGCACATCATGGAGCACGTAGCAGCTTATTTTTTGCTCAGATGATGGAAAGTCTTGGTGGAGATAAAAACAAAGCTAACAGGAGAGAGATTATCAGACTTGATGCATCAGATGGCCAGAAGGACGACTACATACAAAAGTTGTTGCTGAGTCTCCTGGATGTGAAACCAGGCGACTGTTTTCTGTAAGATCCTCTGCACCCAAGTTAAACAAAAAACTATTAATGCTACTTAAACAATCTCTCCATTTCGTGTAGGTTTCAGGGTTGCAACACCTCTACACTCACGCAAAATGCATCTGTTGTTAATGATAAGAGTTACACTTGTGTTTGACAAGTCATACTGTCCTCTGTGATAAAGGTCTGCAGGCTGATAACCATAAACTGGCCTGTTATTTTTTAAGAACCTCTTAACTTAAGACAAATATATATTTTAAAGGGTTTCAGCTCATTGTAACAGTTATTAATATTAACAGAATCTGCATCACCATCTGCTGTGCTGTGATATTTTACTCGGCCTCCTCAGCAGCCGCAGAGTGTTGTCAACAAAAGAAACCATCTCTGGAAACAATAAAATTATGACGTATAAAGGATGTTTTACTGCCCTATGTCCCTCCTGCTGACATGCTTTATAAGTGATAAGACAACAATATTAGGGCTAGAGAAATGCAGTATACTTTCTGGTCCTATCATGAACTGGTTTGGAAGGAAATCCAGGAGGAAATGAGCCACCAAATGTCGAGGACCTCTGCTAAAAAACTTAAAAATGCACCGATCCATAAGTCATATCTTGTCAGTCAGCCTCATGTCTGCTGCAGCCACGTCTCATCCCCTCGGTACCTGCTGTCATCGGGTTTAGGATAAAAGAGAACTCACATCTTAAAGACTTTGGCTAATTGTGATGTTGAATGCTGATTTGAAACCCTCTGTGAGAAATGGGCAGAAACGTTGCCCTGAGGGACTCGTCATGACCTGTCAAAACTCAGAAATGGAGCTACAACCACATTATCAAACTATGTTAATCAACCCCTTGTTCATTAGCTGCAGCACATCATCGACTGAGGTGCCATTTGCATGCAGTGTTAGTCGCAGGCAACACATGTGGTCTTTCTAATCCACAGCAAGTCAATAAATACATATTGATAAAGGTCATTTTGTTGACTTGAATACAGTCATTGAAGCTAAAATGCCATCTTTAGTACATGTGCTGCAGGAGCAAGCATAATCCCCGGTAAGTTAAATTAAACTATTTAGGTGGATTACAGTTGATATGGTGGCAAAATGTCAAAATGAAAATCTGGTTAATCCTACTATGATCTTTAAATAGAAAACGTATTAGTTGAGGTTTTAGGATTACGATTATAGTGAGGAAGGAAAGCAGCTTTTGTAAGATTTGGGGAGAAGATTTGAACTCTGATTAACTTCAGACTAGAAGGTTTTGGGGTTTTTTTACACTACGCCGAGGAGACTGTGTTTAATGTGTTTCATCATACTGAGGAGTGGAGGCACTGCAGAGAAACTCAAGCAGAAGAATTCCGAGGCTACAGAGAATGATCTCACCTGAAGACCGCAACATCTTAAAAAGGTGACATCTGATTTTAAAAAATTCAACAGCTTGCCCCGACCTGAGAACTGACTGGACGCTGGAGAGATCACGTCTTTGATAACTTCCATGTTTTGACAAGCTCATGCGCCTGCTTTTCAAATTTAACTGGTGGTGCAAAATGTTCCTTACGCAGGTCCATGATGCACAAGCAAAATCACAATCTTTCATGACATTGGAAACTAGGGCTGAACGATTTTGGAAAATAATCTAATTGCGATTTTTTCTCTTAATATTGCGATTGCGATTTAATGTGCGAT
>JAPZDY010000004.1:14759526-14771726 GCA_029783645.1 Ctenochaetus hawaiiensis | reverse complement strand
TGATCATTTGCAAATGTTACTGAAAGAAAATGGTTTTGCATTTTTATATGGTTTGTATGCATGAATATCTGCATGAGTGTATATATGTATAGACTGATATATTATTATACCAAGACCCTTCCCATACCCACACAAACAAAGGGCACATTTTCCTTTTGTTTTTTCTCTCAGAAGTTTCACTGCTGGTCTGTTTGAGTGTTCAAGTGAAGATAAATTCCCTTCTGAATTTCAAAATGCTGATGCTTTGGGAACGGGTCCAGATCAGGGCTGAATCAGGTGTGACCCCAGGTGTTTATTGCTCCAGACACTCCAGTCTACCACTGCTATGCCATTTCTACCCTCACAACACTCAAAGGCCCACAATTTAGCAAAAGCATATGCAATACAATGTTTATTCAAAATCTGGATGCCAGAATTATCACCAAAGTTTGAAAGCTTTGAACTATGTAGTACAGCCTTAATTAACTAATGAAAAAACTTTGATAAATTATTCAAACTGGTCTATTTATTAGGGTTTAGAAAAACAGGTGACTTGTAACCACCCTTCTTCTCATATATAAAGACAATAAAATGGCAGCAGAGGTACAAACTGTTTATATTAAAATACCACAAAGCTTTTTTTATGTACTAATGGTTTTAACCTCTAACGCATTCATCCATACTCTGACAAGATCCATTATTCAGTTAGCTTTAAAAATGGACATATTTATAAACTGACAGGGGAGATAATGCAACATTGTGTCCTTGTTATGTATTCTAATCAGGTTTTTAAAAGACGACACTGTCAACTGAATAGTACTTGATTACAGGATAATCACACTAGCGTTTGCACCAGTCCAATCTGCATAAAACGGGGGAACTGATAAAGGTCTCTCTAATTAGGATGGTGTTTACATCAGCCTTTACATACACCTATTAGGCTGCGACCCTTGTCAACATCCTGCAAAGCCAGGCTCACTGTGATAATGCACTTGGATGTGACTCCCACCGCTGACTGTTATTGTTGAGGTGCCCATTTTAGATGTTTCCCAGTATTCTTGGTAATGATATGAAGATGTTATTATGAGGGTGATACAGACTCTGATGGCTGTGACTTTTTTCATGATTATCTTAGCCATTTAGGTTTTGTTTCTTGCACCCTTCCCCATATCCCCTCTCATGCCCATGCCAAGCGGTAGTCATCGCTGTCTCCTTTAGGCAGACTGCTATGAACACATTATGGATGGGTGCATTAGTGAATGATGCCGAGCACGGGCTGGCTTGCCTTGTTTTCGTGTGAGAGTGCATCATTAGAAAATGTTCCACTTGGCAGGGAAGCGCGTATTAACTGCAACCGCAATGAAATGAGGTTGTGATAGATGGTTAAAGTTATACAGGACTATTAGGTTGAAATATGAACCTCTCAATTGTCATGATGAAACAGAGGGCTATTTGCATGGTGATCAGTGCATTGAGAGACAATTGGAATCTGCAAAGACCGATACAATACATTATAGGTAGTGGGCTCTGAGCTGAGGGAGTACGGAAAAAGTAATCATGCCTCCACAGAATAGTTTGGAGCCACTGTTCAGTTCAAGGGTCTATAAATTCATTTAGGTTCTCGACCAACATCTCAAGCACCGTGATGAGACCTGAGGGAGATTTGCAAAACAGGGAACCTTGTCTAATCCCTGTTGTTGAGTCTCATGAGCCACATGTATGAAAGCAGACCAGTATTGATTGACTATCAAAGATCTGCTTTAATTGAAGGCCTAAAGCAGACCCCATGTTCTTACCTTAATGTGTCCATATTGAGCATCAGAGTCAATATATTATGAAGAAAACTAGAAGAGGTGTTAATTAGAACCTGTAGACAAATGTTTAAATGCATCAACTAGCTTCCCTTTACATAATGTTGCTAGCCAATTACGCATGCTCATTATGTCTCATTATGTTGCCATGGTGACCCCCAAGTCGTTCGATCACTGGAATACAAACTTCAGACCCGAGCTGTGAACTGAAACATGTAAATTGCATATTAATTGCTCTCTTGCCAGCACAGAATTTCCCATATGCCAGATGTGATCTGGCTTCCTGTGATAGGAATAACAATAAGCAACATATAAATCATTAAAATAAGAGATACCTGATGTATTATTGAATGCCCTGATGTCATGGTGACATGCTCCCTAAACTTAGACTTTCTCCAGTTGCACCGACTCTGTCTTGAACTAACAACAGATCCAATTGCAAAGCCATTAGCATTTAATATTACTGTAATTACTGTGTACATTTCATTATGTTCTCAGTATATTAAATGACTGCTCACTGTGGAGGGAGGGCTATAGTTTAATCTCTTTCTGTATTGCTGTGTGCCACAGTACTCAAAACAGCATTAAGAGGCACATAATCAGAGGGAACTAATTGCCTATGATTGCATAAATGAAGTGCCTCACTCTCATCAGTGGTGCTGCTGATGTCCAGCCTCTTACCGCCTTGGGAGAAGAAGGCAGTTGACCACAATGCAGAAAACCTTGGAGAGACAGCTACTGGTGGGTAATGTGAGGAAACGAAAGGTTTAATATGTCCATGGGGGGCTGTTAGGGCAGGGGGTGTTTCGACTGCTGATGTTTTTTTGTTGCCATCAGAGTTGCCTCCGCTTCACAAGAGAAAAAAAGGAAGAAGAAATAAAAAAAGAAACATGAATGCCCACCATTTGAGAAATGAATTTATCGAAGTCGCTGTCTTTTTCCCCATTAGTAAGTGTTTAGTTCAGCGTTTTAAATAATTGCGTTACCAGGAATGATATTTAAAATACATTTGGGAGTCAATGAGGCAGGAAAGTGCCTACATGTTTTGCTGATGACACCCGGGCCATTTGGAAGACATCAAAGTAGAGAGGAGGTAGCCCAGATGCATATTATAAACTCATTATGTATATCATTTAAAAGGATGTTCTCCAGCCGCAAAAACAATATTCCTAGTCTCTCTCTGGTAATGTGTGTTTTCAAAGTTGAAACTCTTACTCGCCTTCAGTTTAATGTGGCATCTATTACCAAACTGTAACATAAAATAAATGACCTTGATTTCCATACCAGAACAGTCGTTAAGGTACAGCTGAAATGCAGCGATGCTTCTGTTTTTAAATGGAAAAGAAGGTAAAACACGAATATCACATCTTCTCCACCTGTGGTGGAGACCTTGTTTTCCATAGAGCTTACAGGCATTCTGACATACTCCAACACTGAGGTGGATAAACAGACATTAAAATAAGTACTGTTTAAACAAAAACTGCAAATATTTTATACATGTGATCTCAGAGCATTGGTTAATCAGTCTCCAAAAACTCAAAGGTAATTTTGAGTCTCTTTTTTGCACTAAAAATATCCTTGGTGTCCACAGAGTTAAAAGATGGATCAGTTGGGATCAGTTTTTGCTGCTGGGTAGATTTTCTAGCAGCTCTGGAAAATGGTGGTCCATCAGTCAAAAGAGATGTTTGTCGGTAGCTTAGCGAGTAGGCTTAAGAGGCTTAATTATGTGCAGTCCCTCTGCCATCAGAACACTACACGCGGGGCAGAGTGACACAGCGGTTGCCAGTCATTCAGGCTAATGTTCTAATGGAGGGAGCCATGTGGATACATAAAATCCATTAAGGCTCTTGAAGAAAAAAAAATCCTCAGTAGAAAAAGACATTTTGCAAACACACACTCACAAGGGCTTGTAAAAGGGCATTCTTGTTTGCTCTTCCTACAAGAAAAAAGTCAAGACAATTTTTGACCTTAAAAGTTGCCCAGATGTTTGAGGCAGCAGTGGAAGTTAAGAATGGTAAAGGCTTATAATCCAGTGAGTAATCTCTTTATGTGGACTAACTTGCTCAGCGTGTTTAGATTAGGAGAGGTAGAAAAACACTGATTACATCTGGAATGTGTCATATTTTTTCTGTCATGAATTTTAAAGGGTCTATATATAACGTTTACTGCCACTAGATGTCACAATAGAGCACAAACATCTTAGACCAAAACAAATGGAGGTTTTGCCACAACGCTACCTCTCTTCTAACCAGACACACTTGTTCACTCTTCTCAAAGTCACCAGACTTCATTTAGAAAATCAGTAATACAACCTTTTGGATAATCCTGAAAAAACACCTCTTTTAACTAGAAGGAAACAAAATAAAACTCACCAAAACTGTCTTGGATTTTCTTTCAATTAGTCCAACTCTGCTTTGGCCAAAGCAAACTCTTAATTCACATGATAAGAAGTAAAAAAAATGGGGTTTTGTTGTGTGCGGCCTGTTACCTGCAGCAGTGATGTGTGGAGATGCAAACCACTTCAACATACAAAAAAAAAGAAATGAAAAGAAAAAGGACTGGAGGAAAAGTACAGAAAGAAACAATCTCTGGTGAAGGCTGAGTTCAGTCAGAGACTGAATTAAACACACACACACACACACACACACACACCCTTGGTGTCAAGAGTTGCTCACTATCCGAAGGCCAATATAAAGTTGGATTTCCTGCTGTTTGGGGCAAATAAACACAAACGATTCCTTGATCAAACTCACATGAGTAATGCAGGTTAAAAATTTGCTTCACTTTCAATCCTAACCTCTTTTGAAATGGGGCCAGAAGCTTCACAGGTGTCACATGCGCTAACAGCTTGGAAGCTTAGATTACTAACACACACAGACAGAGTGTGGCTTTATTCTCTGCTTTGGAAATCATTTCTTTAATATATATTTACATAGCAAGTAGTTGCTTGCTGCTACTCTAATGCTCAAATTCTCATATACAGAGCCTCAAAATTTGTAAATGTACTATGACCTGATTTTTTTAAACAAACCTAAATCTCCCATATGCTGCTGATTAACGCTCAGTCAAATAGAATAGTGTGTAATTTTAAAAACCATGTTCTCTCCCCCCTTCAGCAGCATGTATTGCAGCTAAAAACATGAGTTTATTTAACACATTTGACACTTGCAGCCTGACAGGCCTCTTGAGTCGCTCCTGTTAGAGGCTCAAGTGGCTGCACGTGAGACATAAAAATAGCATTACTTGTCACACTGCAGGGAGGGTCTCATACCAAATATCAAAACAACTCTGTGAACCAAGCCTGAGAACAGCCGGTGGGCACATCGTGGACGTTCGCCAGAGAGAATCAACAACAGAAACAGAGACACAGGCCTCTTTTGACGGTCTCTCTCTCACTTATTCATATAGATCTTGCACAACCACTTTTCACTGTGAGGAGGCGAGCCACTCAGCATGTCGCGAGGCTCCTTTGTCTTTACACCCATGGCCTTGCGCTCTCTTGCACTTGATGAGGACATGCTGGAGAGACACAAGTACAAGAAGCAGTTGGCGTCCCATCGTCTCAATAGTTATATGCTGAAGAAGGAGGCCAGAGACAGGGTCTCGCCGGGGTACAGCACCACCATGCCAGCAGCCGTCTGCCATGATGTGGTGGTCCAGAACGCTCTGTACACAGGAGACCTGGAGGCCATCAAGCACTTCTTTCCCAAAGGAACCACAGCATCCCTCATCATCGAGCCACAAGGAGGGGAGATGCGCTGGGTCGCCACAGGGGAAGGTAGGAGACAACATCTGTCACCGTTAGGAATTAATTTAAGAATTCATATGATTTGTCATAGCAAAATTAGTTTACTGTATTTTCCACAGATTAGCATCAAAAATGTGGTTTTTAAAACAAATTTTTATTTTTAACCAAGGTGGCACAAATGACCTTTTTTTGTTTTTGTGAAAAGCAGAGAAAGTAAACCACAACTTAAAGCAGATTTTCAGATGCATCCACAAGCAATTTGTAACTGCTACATTTCACCCTAGGGTGGTATTAAAGAAACAGAGATGCAATATTTATAGAAACAGAGCGTGAGGTAATATTTATAGAAACTGTCACATGTCCACCTAACACCAAAATCAGACTGGAATCAATCGTAGCCTTTTCTGATGACAATATGAGTTGCAATAGAAGTTGTATGCTTTTTTTTTTTTTATGGGGTTAACTAACATTTTGAGTCAGTTTTGGTTGTGTAACTCTTTTGAAAACCAATTTTCCAGACTCTGAGAAAAGTGTTGTTGACTAAATAACATTAATAATGGGCCTATGCAATGCTTATTGTCAATATGATTACTTCATATGTCAACACAATGTATTTGTCCTTACTTTAATGGATGCAACAGAGCATTGTCTGTTGACTTCAGTGGATTAGCTGAATCGCAGGGCAGGTGACCTGTAACACACCAGTCATTGGCTCTCACACCATTGCAGCCGGTCAAGTTTATCGGGTCAACCAAAATATCACATAACACCACCCTGAAATAGCCCTGTCTGCACAAACAACCTGCATAAGTGCTTATTTTCATCAGGAGAAATCAACCTGCTAAAACTTAAAAAATAGTCCACGTATCTTCACTATGGCTTATATAGCACCTAAGGTTAAGTGGCGCAAGCAAAAGAAGTACCGTAGTGATGTGATCGCTACGGCCAAAGCAACAGGCTGCGTCCTGCAATTCTGGAACTCTCTGCTTGTGGGTGATGAGCTGACGATTCTCAGCATTGTGGACGACGACGAGTATGAACATCTTATCGATGCCATTTATGACACCAGCAACATCGAAGAATGGAAGAACTTCAGATTTAACTACAGATGCCTGAGTAGGTTTATGAAAACTTTGAATTTATACACCAAACTGGTGACAGTTATGCAGACAAAGTTTAAATCTAAAATTTTTAAGGTAAAAGGGTGGTTGAATTGAGTTTTATGGAGTATTAGTGAGATTCATGTAATCACTAAGACTTTGAAAACTGTTCTTATTGAAAGACAAAACACTTTGGGTTACTTATATCGGTCATGTTGTCTCATTTACAAAGATCTTATGGGTTGAGCTCAAAGTAAACTTTGCGCCAATTGTACTTCCCACAAACAGGACTGTGGTCACTGAGCTATGAGCAGGAGCTGACCACACCACTCCACATCACAGCCGGTCGAGGCTTCACGGACTGCCTGAGGCTCCTGCTGCAGCGGGGGGCCAACGTTGACCTGTCCCCCGGGGGCACCACTGCACTGCACGAGTCATGTGAAAACTGCCAGCCAGAATGTACCAAACTTCTGCTGATGCATGGTGCCAACGCCAATGCAGTCTCTGAAGAGGGCCTTATGCCTCTGCATATTTGTACAAGCCCTGAATCCTTTGAGTAAGTAAAGCAGAACACAACGTAGAATGTAATCAACTGTGTGAGTAAAGCAGGACGAAAGTACAGAGTGCGTACTTCATCTAATACAGTGGATACATACTCAGAGAGTATGAAGAAAGACTGGAATAGCTCAGTGAATTCAAAAAGATAGAAATTATGATTCTGTCTCTAGTAGCCACCATTGCTGAGCGTCAGTTGCAAGATAAAGGTAAATGCTAAAAAATTAGCTGGTGTAACGAAAGCACAAAAGCACAAACGGCTGATAAACTGACTGAGTTATGAAAGTTATGCCACAATTTTACCTAACATTTCTAAAATTATCTGATGTTAGCTAACATTGCCGTTGTCAAATTAGGTCAAACAAGATCAAGTATAACTAGCTGCAAAACCCTTGAATGGATGGACAATCATTGCTAATGAATTCAACTTTCCTAAGAGGCAAAGTTTGTTATTACTCCTCTGAAGAGTTATGTAGTTTAACTCCACCAGCGACTTATGAGAATACTTAAAGAAATGCAGTTAAGCAGAAAATGTAAAGGAAAGCTAAGTGTTTGTTGTTCTGCAAAGTAGTTGGAATAGAAACATGATTGAACTTACTGGCAAAAAAATACAGACAAATTCATGATCACAACTTTGCAAAAACATTTATAAAGGTATTTTATAAGTAATGCTTTTAAATGTCAACCAGTTTAAAATAGAGTTAAGTTAACACATTTAGAAAATGTCCTGATGAGCTCATTTGATAGGACCGTGAGACAGCTAGGAATTGTTGATCTAATGTATACTATATGGAAATATCTTTTGTGTTTCATTACAAAACAAAGTTCTGTAATTCTGCCTGCAGATGTGCAAAGTATCTCCTTCAGTACGGCGCAGCAATCAATGGTTGCACTACAGATGAAAATGACACTCCTTTACACGTGGCAGCCAGGAACGGCCTCCAAGACCACATCGAACTCTACCTTCGCTATGGAGCAGCTGTGAACAAACAGAACGATGAGGGTCTCACACCCCTCAACACTGCTTGTTCTCAACCCCAGGAGGTGCACGACCTTCAACGTTACTTCAAAGTGTGCAAGATCCTGCTGGATGCAGGGGCCGATATCCACACCATGGACCAGGACAAACACAGCCCTTTGCACATGGCCTGTAAGAATGTAAATCCAGACGTGGTGGATCTGCTGCTCGCTCATGGTGCCTGCGTTAACAACATGGATTATGGTGGAGAAGCTCCCATGCACAACATCTTGAAAGTGGTGTGCTACAAGATTCTCCATCAGCCCGAAAGGATTGTCCGTGCTCTGCTCAACCATGGCTCCATTCGGGTTTGGCCTGGAGCACTGCCCATGGTAGGAAATTAAGAGCTACACGTTATCTAAAAATACTAATGAATAAAATCTGTGTACATGCATTTCATACAGGATAATGCATTCCATGTAGGTCTATAGTCGTGTATTATATTTCCAGTAAGAACCAATTACTCATCAAGGTGGCTCATTTTGCATAATTAGCAAGTGATACACATGAAACACCTTGAAAAAAATTTTTGAAACACTAAACCGAACCTTGCAATATTCCTTGCAGACTTCACAACTTCACATTCAAATCATCCCCATTTTATGGCACAACATGAAGTGTTGCACTCTCTGTGGGAAACAGACTACAACTATCAGTGAACCCACGTGCACTAGACAAAATGCCTGGTTCCTAATTAGGCAAGTGTTAATAGGAGATTAATTAGCACTAATTGCATAATTTCCAGTTAAACCCCTGGAGGGAAGACCAATCTGTTCATTTCACAAGTGTTTAATTACTTTATTTCTTCAGTTCTATGGAGTCACAAGCTCACTCACGAACTTAAATGACGATTGTATGAATCCTATGGCTTTGCTCTGTTGTTGTGGTGTGTTTTTTTAGGTTTTGAAACACTGCTCTACGTCTCCACGCACCATCGAGGTTCTTCTGAACGCCTACAGTCACCTTAAAGTCAATGACACCTGGGTTGAGTCCGTGTCACCGGAGGTGTTCAAGGCAAGCTCTTTAAAAGAAATTTACTCATGAATAGGGTTTAACCAGTGTGCATGCTCTAGACAAATGTTTTTTTTATATTTTAGCTTTTAAATATTGTTCAAATATTTAATGTACTGAAATGGCATCTTTTTTCTTTAATTTCTTTACATAATAGGCAGAAGCTGAATATTTTGGGCACACTATTTTGACAGCTGCAAGGCAATTAAAGCTCTTAAATAAATGCAAATTCATTTAGTTTTAATAGTTTAACAGCACTTAAGCATGAGATGAGCCACTATGTATATTCAGTTACAGATTTTTTAAAAAAAGTGAGAGACAAAATAACATCAATGCTTTGCCAAATATCCTCATGTCCATCTGTGTTTCAATCCAACCAGGAGCACAAAGAGTTCTACGAGTCAGTGTTTTCTCTGACAATGACTCCTCGCTCCCTACAGCACCTGGCACGCTGCAAAATCAGAGGCTTCCTGAAGGAAAACATATATATGGTGGTTCCTAAACTTGATCTGCCCACTTTCCTCAGGAACTACCTGCTGCTGGACTACAGGGGCTACGTCCACTAAAAAAACTGTGTAGTCTGTGGTTAGAGTGAGCCGTGATGATGCTATGTATGAGAAAATAGCGGCTTTGCATAACATAATAACAGTCAAGATCATAATTAAAGTAGAGAAATCAACTAGGATGTATTTCATATTATAGAATGTATTTTGTAAGCTTTTCTGAAGCAGCTGCTTGCTCTCTGTCACATTTATTCCAGATCAATCTCTCAAGCACAGTTACATGTTTAATGTTGAACCACAAGAGGGAGCTATAGACTGGAGTTGATTAAGTATTACAGCAAGTAGGTAATTTTATGTTTTGTATTTTATATATGTTAAGACCTTGTTGTTGTTGTTCTTTTTTTTTTTTTTTACTGCTGCACTTGATAGTAAAGATGCTCGGACGCTTGTATTTTTGTACATTGCAGCCTAATTATCATGGCAGTTTAATGTTAATGCACATAGTGATGATGTGTTGCACCTTGAGAATAGCCATAAAGTATTTGCATAAATAATTATTTCCGACAATGACTATAAACGGGCGTTTATATTAAAATATACTTGATATCAAATAAAATATTCCACAAGGCCATGAAATCCCGATATTGTTTTCATATCATTGTGTCTTATTTCTACTCTCTTGCTTTTGCTTGTAGTCTAGTTTTGTAGAGAGACAGAAGAAAAATATGAATGACAAAAAAATTCTAATCAAAACTTTCTTTTGAAAAGTTCAATTAGTATAAAAGTTCAACATTTAATGAAAGTTTTAAGCACATTTTATCGCGTTGAATACATTTTGGGCGATTGTTATAATGATTTAATAATGTTTTTTAAAGGTAATTTATCAAGAGATTTTTTTAAAGTTATTTTTCTTTAAGCTGGTCACCTGATTCAGAAAATAATGTCAAGCTTTGACTGAACGACGAAACCAGAAAAACACAAACACGAGTTCATAGGCTGCACCTGCCAATCTCCCATCAGTCATTTGTTTTTTGTTTTTGTTTTTGTTTTTTTTTTAGAACCTGTTTACAAAAATGACGCTGCACAATTATTTATATTTTTATTTGGCCCACTTTAATTGTACTTTATCTAAAATCGCAGTGGCAAGATTTTTATTGGGTGACAATTAAAATATGGCGACTCAGTTGTGAGTTGTCATCATTTAGTCTCTTTATTCATCGTGTGTACGACTTTTATAATACACACCTTAAAAAAAAGAAAAGTTCAAAAATAATCAGTGTTCTATATGGATGTGAATTTGATTTGGTGACTGTGAGATCTGTTAATTAAAAAAAGGTGTAAAGAGGAGCTGTGCAGCATCTGAATTCCTCCCAAAAGAAAAGGGGGGGAGAGAGGAGCTCGGCAAATGGTTTCAATAGATCACAGAGAGGCGCTGCTGAAGTCACTTGCAATTATAAGAATTAGCCTGGCCTGGCCCTCCGCTGCTAATCAGAGTCGGTGGTGATATGTTTATGTCCTCATGCAATCAGACGACCAGTTGGAGAGCCCGGGCACCCAGGACTCAATAGGGCTAATCATCATCAGTTTCCATTGCCATTTAAAGGTGAAATGATCTGCGATTAAACCGGTGCTTAAAGAAAAAAGAAACTGGATTTTTTTTTTCTCCTCCACATGCATTTTTTTTTAACCCGCGTGGAATTACAACCCTCAAAGCGCAAAGCAAAATGTGTGCGTCATTTAATTTTAAAAACCTTACAGGGAGGATTTAGTTAACAAATGATGGTAAAAGAGACGTGAAAGTTTAAAATTCAAATCGAAGCTTCTAAAAGTAATTCCCCTGAGTTCAAACAAATTTGACTTTGGCCACAGTGTTTCCGTGGCCACACTGCAGTTGACCTCGCATAAGCATCTTTTATCTGATTCTAATTTCGCACAGAGTATCTCTCTCCAGGGAACAATTGTTGCGGCACTTCTTTTTCCGAAGCCAAACGCATTGTTTTTAGCCGCGGAGAATAGGACAGAGAGCGCAGAAACATCTGCCTCTCCTCCCTCCTGACTCTGATGCCCATCGGCCCCCCAATATTCCAACAAAAGCCACCGTTGTTTTACGCTGTCCCTTGCATCCAGAGTAATTACTTATCATCAATCAAAATTAATAATAGCTGATTGGGTTGGTGTGGTCAACGATTATAGAAGGGGAAGGGCTGGGACAGTCTCTCACACCGTTTTGCAGTCAATGGTGAACCTGGCAAAAAGGGGGGGAGGGCTGAGGAGGGTGCGACCCGTCTATTTGGTCTCCACTGGGAAACTACCGCCTCTCAAGGCGGCCAAAAAGTCAGAGGCTGAATAAGGAAATGAAGCGTAATTTGAGGAAGATGGATGAGCCCCCAGGGAAACACCCCCTTTTCATTCCTCTTGTATTGCAGATGATAACCAATGCGCTCTCGCCCTCTCTCTCTCTCTCTCTCTCTCTCT
>JAPZDY010000004.1:14725519-14745704 GCA_029783645.1 Ctenochaetus hawaiiensis | reverse complement strand
ATGGAGCAAAACCAATGTGTAAGTCCTTCCGTCATATATTTTCCATATACTTATCTATCTTGTCTTTGGTTTTCTTTACCTCCATTTTAACAGCTAACAAATACAGTTTATTTTCTACAAAAGACTTTTTTGTAAATTTTTTTTTCAATTTTTTGTAACATTAGAGTGCTGTAACTTTTGCCAAACGTTTGCCAAACAGAACTAAATGGTGCATTTGTTGGGAACTATTTTCAGCTGTGGATGAATACACATTTGATGCATTGACTTTAAAGCAGCAGGACATATGTGAGTTACACTTAAAGGCACAATATGTAATTTTTGTAGCCAGAGGTCTCTCCCACAAAACAATTAAAACAAAATATGTGAGTTGATAAGGATGAGGGGTAACATGGCATCATGGGATTTGTTTATTTTAGTGTCACCACAGCAGATGAAAATCCGTCTCACTGACTCAAGACCAAAAATTCATGGTCAAGGTAAAAAATTAGAGCTTTATTCATGTTGTTTATTCATGTTTGCTGGCTTCCTTCCTCACCCTTTAACAAGTCTGTAAGTGAGCCACAGACGGCAAAATAAAACACTTTCACCTTGAAAAAAAAAGACTAATCTTTTTAAGTTTTAAGACATCTCAATGTCGAAGTATTACATATTATACGTTTACATACAATTTGAAATGAATAAACTTTAATTTTTGTTTAACAGAGATAGCATTTATTATTAGAATTAACTCATGGTTCATTTGTTCTTTATATGGGTCTTTTTGTTGACAATAAGAAATACAGTATTTTGTTAGCCTTGTGTTTAGAAACGAACAAACAAAAACCCACACTTCTTTCCATAAAATATACTCCTGTTGTCTTAAGACAGATATCCCCTTGCCTCTCAACATGCTCAATAAGGCAAGAAAATTTCTTACTATGGCAAAATACCACAAGAGTTGAGAAATTTTTTAAGCATTAACTAACTTTTTGTAAACACCCAGATAGCCAAATTTAAATTACAGCACTGGTTCTAATAGCAGTTACCGGTTCAGCATTAGTCAGTCTTTATTACGACCTTAGCGGCTCAGTGTCAAGGCTGCCAGCTAACCACAGACAGCACTCATTTTCAGGCTCGTATGTCAGCTGCCAGGCTCACTTCATAGAGCAGTTTGTCTTGTTAAGAGGAGCCTGGCTCGGGCCCAAACTACAGGAGTTAAGGATGTGATGGAAGAGGTACATGCCTTCATCAGAGCCCAAGCACAAATTGATTAACTACAAACCACCACAGGAAGCTCATAAAGCAACTTAAACTACATTTTAAAATAGACCTAAAGCTACTGTGTCTTTAAGCATATGAGTACATCTCTATTTTGACCATGAAGAAAATGTGGAGGAGAAAGTCCTTTACACAGCTTAACCATAAGAAAATCTTTTCTTAAGGATGAGGGTATTATGTGAGCAACAATGCAGCCTTAATGGCAGGCAATTGTAGTGGCTCAGAGTTTTATGGTGTAAGACCTCCATCAATCCCTGCTAAGTCATTATGTGTGGACAAGCCTGTTAGCAAATCAATTGGCCTTCAAGCCAGTGGACGGCTCAGAACAGGAAGGGGCTGTCCGGCCCTCTCCTCTTATTTCCGGTGAAGTGTTTTTATAACTCCCAAAGAGGATAAAGTATGTTTGAAAAGTCTATGAGGAGCTGTAATCCTCAAAGAAAGAAACTACAACCTTAAACAAAAATCTGAGCATGGTTAAAAAACAATCACAGAGAGCTGTTGTCCAAAGTTTGTTTCAAAGAGCCAGACCATGAATGAGAAGCTGAATCTGTAGAGCCCGGTGAATTGATATGAGCTAAATGAGGCAGAAAGTTAGCACCAACATGTGAAACAAAAAGGCTGAGGAGAGCCATTAAGAAGACGTCAACATCTCAGAAAAGGGCCCTGAGGACACTTTGTTACCCTCCGCTACAAAATCAGCCCCGAGGACCTGAAGGAAAAAAGGCCTCTCTCACTCGCTGCTGATGCTGAGCTCTAGATCCAACCACAGTTCTCGTTAAAAAAGAGAAAGCAAAAAGCAGGCCGGCTGTGGTTTTTTGAAAAAAAAAAAAAAATTCCTAAGCTGCTGCCACTTGAAAGACAGAGTGTGAAAGGAAGTGAAATGGTAATCCCGCCTCTGTCTTTTGTTTGAAATAGAAAAACAATCCAAACAGAGGTTGGGTTTTAGACAGTCAGGGGAGAAACCGAGACCCTTGAAAAGGACACTTCCTCACCGCAGGAGGAAGAAAAATAAAATCAGCAGATTTAGCATGTCAAAGCACCAGGACAGAGGAGGAGGGGAGGAGGGGGGAGAAAAGGAGAGTGAATTTTCACAGCATGGGGGGATATTTAGGAAATTGAACTGATGGTTACTTGTACACACACACCCACACCCACACACACACACTTCCAGGCATGGGTACCAAGAGACACCATTTTCCCCACCCTTGTTTGAGCACATGCTTGTTCTAAATTTCTCTGTTGCTTAGGGGACAGAGGGGAGCTTAAAGTTCCCAATAAAAATGCCTGTGTCTCTTTCAACTTAAAAAAACAAGCTGTTTTCTTCGCCGCAAACTTCCTCCGTCATTCAGAGTTGAGTCTCCCACTTTACAACCATCGTTTGACTTTCTGTCACTGATGTTTATCTGAAAGAAATCTTGAGCAAACATCAAAACGCTCACTGAGTCTAAGGTGGAAATGGGCTCCTGTCCAGAGCTGGTGTCCCCTTTCATTTGCTTACGCAGAGCCCACCTAGATAAAGGAAGCCCTAACAGTAGAGAAAGGCCTCTTTTCTAATTCTATTAGAGCTCTGTCCTTTCAGCTCTCTGTTGAGCAATGGATCCTGACCCTGACTTAATTAAGTGGCAAATGGCGGAATGATTCTCCTAAACCCAGCCCACGGAGTCAAGAACACATGACTGAATTCAAATAAAGAGGGACAAACAAGGATAATTAGTCAAGCCTGAAAGACAAAGGCGAACGGGAATTTATAAGAAGGGAAGGGAAACTGAGACGGCGGGGGTGGAGCCAGCGGAGGAGTAGCCACAGAATGACCAATCTCATTGCCTACAATAAAGGTGCTTCGGTCCATAGGAAGAGGAGGACGTCCGTCCCACCACTCGACCATCTTTCAAACACACACTGAGTCCTCCTAAACAATCAAAGCCTCCAGGGCTCCTCCCACTCTTCCCCGAGTATCCAAATTCACTGTGGACACATCAAATAGACACAGTGAATGGGAGAAATGGTGTTGGAGGGTTGGGAGAAGAAGGAGGGGAAGGGAGGGGGGGGCATCTTTGGGTTCGACCAGCCTGAACAGACCTCACAGTGGGGGGTGGGCAAGTTGCTTGGGACCGATTCCCATGCAGCCAGCAGCTTCACTTCCACAAACCCAAAGAGAGGAGGGAAGACACAGAGAGCGAGGAAGAGGGACAGCGGCAGAAAGACGGAGAGGGGGCTCAGAGGGAAATGACAGAGATGAAGAAGAAAAAAAGCTCACACAAGGGGGACAGAAAGCTGGGCCCCAAAGCATCAAAGGTTGCTAAGGGCGAGAAATGAAGGAGCTACACAGTAAACGCTGCAGCTAAAGCGCTAAATAAGGTCCCCTATGGTGCAGCGGGTACAGTGTAGACATGTTAGGCTCCGATATGACAGGAACAGCTGCAAACGAATTAAGACAAATATTTTTACAAGTGGAATAGATGCCACCTTTTTTTTTTTTCTCCCTTGCTGCCAGAGTGCGGTCTGAACAGATGACCAGAATTCAAAAGGTTGTTGTGTTGAGCTCTATAGAGAGGCCAACAGGAGAGCATCTGGGTGCCGAAGGCAGGCAGAGGGATGAGTTGAATATATTGTGACATTAATGAGGTTGTCAGACCGCTCGTGATGGAGTGGCTGTGTTTTTGTGCCAGCAAGACTAACACCCTTAAATGCTCATGCTGTTAACCCCTGCTGAACCCTCGCCTCTCATACAAAGCTGAGGGGACAATAACACATGCCCTGCTTATGTATGCAGCCTGCTGCACGTACGGACACATCTCACAATCTTAGGCACATAAAAGGGGCTGTTTTGGATCCTTTTTTTTCTTTCACAACACCAAACAAGCACTTTTTGTTAAAATTTTGTAACGCTAATGATGTTACAACTGAACTGCACAGCTCAGTAAACGTCGAGATGTATCAGTCCTTCCTCTACATCTACCTGGTTTGGGAAACCCTGTGGCATGTGGGCAATTAGTGACTGTGGTACCACTTCTCCCACACAGGGCTAATTACTGACCTGTGGGTTTCATTTGGAGAGAGAGAGAGAGAGAGGGAGACAGAGAGGGAGGACATGGGAAGACCCAGTCATTCATTTGTCCTAATTAATTACTCTTCCTCCACCAGGGCTCCTGGCAAGGCCGGCTATTCTCAAAGCTCTATTGAGAGTTAGCATTCCGGCACTTCCAACCTGTGAGCAGCCCCCGAGCTTTGCTCTGTGTTTTGGGGAGAGAACAGAGGCCACAGTGGACAGATCCTGGACCAGCAATCTACTGGGCACAACACAGATGTTGTAAACGCGACAGACAGCCAAGATGCCACTGCCGGGGCAGAGGGGGTTAAAAAGAGGCAGCGGGGCCAAGTTTGGAGAGGTTAGCGGTGTGATTCATTTTTATTACCACGCAGCCCCTGCAGGCGGCAGGAGTGGCAAATTATTTCTGAAACAAAGTGGAGGGCTCTCATCAGAGCTATTACCTGCCTGTGGCCGAGGGCGGCGCGGAGCCTACAGAGGGTGACAGTGAGAGGCCCGCGTCAGTGAGGGATAGCCGTCCACATCCGTCCACGCTCCAGGACATCTCCCCCAAATGAGAACTGCTGTCTGTGTATACGTGTGTGTGTGTATGTGTATTTCACTGTGGGCGTGTGTGTGTCAGGAGAAGATGAGGGTAAAGTCAGCCGCTGGACCTACCCCACGGTATCCGTCAAAATAGTCTGCGGTGTTTTCTATCACGAACACGCCAAGCAATTAGAGGTGACGTGCAAAACACGGCGACTCCAAGGTGCTAATTAAAAGAACAACTCCCATCCAATATGCTGACTGTGGAGATCATGCTCGGCTCGCACAAATTTATTACCATGGATGTAACTGTAACTGTAACCTGGCCATGACTCCCACTTAATTAAGCATTTACAAATGGTTTTAAATTGTAAAAAAATGGCTTTTCAAATGGTTTATAAATGATTGATTCTTTAGAGATCAGATATTAGGCTCTAATAAAAACAATTTGTGAGGTTGTGAAAATCACTTTGACTTATGACTTTTTACCTCCTGTAAGTGGTCTGCAGACTATCTTGACCCAAATCAATCAGTTTTTAACAAAATATCAACACTTAAAATGAAGGACTTTCAATTTAAACTTATCTTTAAAGCCTCATACCTGCTGGCCTGATGGTTTACGGAAAAATGAGAGACACGTCAGCGTTTATTAATGTATGAGCAGCATTTAAACCTGCATTAATACCAAATAGAAAGGACTGACAATGGCCTGAGGGATATTTTTCCACCTGCCATTAATGGCATATTAATGACATAAAAGCAATAGCAAATGGTTTATTAACAGTTATAACATAACTTATAAAAGATGCCTTTTTAGAAAGCAGTGAACAAATAAATGACTTACACTCAGCAGGGCACCAAGCTGGTGGGCTCCAGTGTGCAAACCATCTATTTGTTCATCCAGTGTTTTGCTCACTTTCGACTCAGCACCTGCTCTTTTTGGTTTAGATGTGCATGCATGCTTTTGTTTCTTTAATTAGAAAGCGGTGCCATGCATTCCTCAGCAAGGCCTAAATGCAGGTGACACACATGTATGCATTGATCTAAACATGCCTCCCATTATGACGCCTGTAATCAGTCTGATATACACCAGTAATTTTCGGTGCTGCTGCGCGGCTCTGCATTCGACAAATCTATATATTGTGTTCTTTCGATCCAGAATATCATAAGCTAAACCAATCTTGTGGATGAATGCTTTCAAGTTAAATCTCAAAAATGCAAAGGGTAAAACTAGTCTTGCAGGAGACATTCAATCAGACACTGAGTTGATATTCAGGTAGTTACTGAATCGTTTAGATTAGGTGTCACTAATGTTTAGTGGGACTCGGCAGCCATACACTGCCTGCCTGGGTGCCATCACAAAGCTGCTACATGTCACCGATGTGACACAATTAAAATCCTCTCACATGTGCTTTGCTCAAGTTAAGAGGAGCACACGCAGACAGAGAGTCAGGTCAGGATTTATGGTGCCGAGAGAAAGAAAGAAAAGAACCACATCCCATTAAGTTGGTTATAATTCATCATTCATGATAAAGCAAAAAATAATTCTGCAGCGCCTTCCCCACGAGGGTACATTGTTCTTTCAGCAACAAAATCATCAGCATCTCAATAACCAGTGGCCATATATGTTATTTACAACTGCTGTTTTCTGTCTGAAGATTAGTTATGCCGCAAATGAGATTTATTGTTTGACAGTGAAAACTAATGGAGATGCTGCTGCGGGATAAGATCGGATTTTTTAGACAATGAAGAACCTTCCTGCTGGAGGCGACGTGGGACTGACAGTGGTAGGGAGAGGAATCAACATCAATAATCTTTCATCAAGTCCACAGTGGAGCACTTTAGCACAGATACCATTCAATAAATAACTGTAGGCCATCATTCAGCTCTGAACTGGCCGGAGAGCGCAGGATGGATTCAAGATGATGAGAAAGTGAGAAGGAGCAGCAGGTTAAGGGAACATTTTTTTACGGTCTTGGTATGTGCACATCAGAATAATTATAGTTTTGGGTGTTATTTTGGTTTTGTTTTTGTGTTAAGTTTCATGTAGTTTTATTAGTGTCCAGAATGAGTTTGCTCTTTTTGATATATTTTTTGTTTAATTTGTTTAGTTTTAGTTTTAATTTTTGGTTTTATTAGTGTCAGTATTACTTATAGTTTTCTAGAAGTCTACACTGAAACTGCTCCACTTCAAAAAGCCTTATATATTGTTTGCTACCAGTCAAAAACCATGAACTGTGGTCATTTTATAAGTAAATACATTCAGTCGTAACCAGAGCAGTGTGTCTGTTGGGAAAAGGCCAAACACACCCTTCACGTTTTTGGTTGATGAATTATGTGAGTGAGAGTCCACAAAAACAAATGGGGAAATATTGATAAATGTCGTTATTGGAGTCACATTTGCCAATTTTTGCCTCAAGTGAGTCATGTTGTCCACTGCTGATGGGATTGCTTTTTTTTTCACCACGTTTACATGCTGCCATTTCATTTTCTTTACACAAACAATGAAGCCTTTACAAGGAAATATATGTTCCATTTTAGTACCAACTTCAGTCAGTTTCCATATGGAGGTCAAATCATGTATTGTATACTGTAGGTACAGGGTTGCAGGTTATAACCAGAATTTATTCTGCATCTTAGTTTGAAGGATGACTCTAATCATTCATCAGTCATCATCAGCTCTATCTCAACTTTAAAATCTAATAATAAAAAATCAATCTGAGAAAGTACTCTTCCACAGTTCAGTGAGTTAAAATTTAAACAAACTACTTGTTTCATGGCCCAACTTTTGACAGATTTCAGTGAAATTCTGTGTAAAAGTTTTCAAGTTATTGTGCTGAAAAACAAACATGGCAGTACACAAACAGACCTGCTGCTTATGCTTATGCCACTAAAATGCATGCCATATTGTCTGTGTCTGGTAATAATTAAAAACATCTGCTATTAAAACTACACCAACTTAATCTACAGTATGTGGTATCAACAATATTTTAACCAACTGACTGGAAACACAACATGCTCCTTTGTAAAGCCTTTTAATTGTCTTCATATATTATTTGTTCTATTTTTTAGCCATAACAGCTGCACCAAAAGTAGCAGCGACATAAATATAAACCAACCATGTTTCTCTGTTGGTGAATCACTTTTTGTAACAAAGTTACAAAGCTGTGATGTTAAAACAGTCGAATGCCACCAGGTTTGGAGCCTACAGACAGTCTTTGCTGTGACAGACAGAGTGATGACCCGGCCTCGTGTGATGGATATGTGACACGGCAGCTTGGGGCCCCAGGGCCTGGCTCTTGGGGTGGGGTTTAGCCATAATGGTGTGCTTAATTACCTGCACAGCCACACAGCAGGTCATTAGTCAGACTGGGACGCTAGGTCTCACCTGTCACCATGAGATAAACAATCCTCCTACCAGATCTGGGTACCTCAGAGGAAAAGCTAACAGGGTAATTCATTGGGGTAAGTCGGTGCAGGGCAATACGGGGCAAGAGGCAAAATATATGTTAAAAAGATGGAAAGCTACTTGTTAGGTCCTAAAAATAAATAGGAAGCTCTTATTGAATATGTTGTCTGAATGCTAAACAATTCTATTTACTTTCAAACTCATCTGTGCACACTGGTTTGTATCGGGAACAAACGGCTTGTGCTGGTTTCAGAAGGAGTTCACATTAAAGCATCTTTCCTCGATTAGCGCTTACATGTCAAGTGACAAACTTGATGGATTTGGAGCTAGTCAGGGTACTTATCAGATATGTGCAAAATGATGTCACACATAACACTCCTGTCATGAATTATGGTTTTCAGGTCAAGTTAGCAGAGGGACAGACCTACAAGACAACAGATACTCTGATACTTGGAAGGAACAAGATGCTAACAAAGAAATAAAATGAAGGAATTGTGATCAATATGCACAGGTGCTCAAATACTGTGTTCGAGGCTCAGTAGACTGCCATTTATACAACCATGGTGCTCCTCATGGGGCGTTTATGTGGTGTGAGCTGAAATGTGGCTGGCTAATAAACAGCAGCTAATGGAGAGAAGACGCTGCCTCCTTCATTCTATAATCTCTGCGTGCTTCATTAAGCAGCACCTTTTCTCTGCAGAAGCATGCTAACCTGGTGCTGTCGTTCCCCGGCTTGGTGTAGCCCTCCAACGCGCCTTCCCACACACTGTTGGCCATCGTGTTACCGATGGCCGTCATCACCATGCTGAGCTCCACCGGCCAGTCGTCCAGGTCCAGGGAGCGGACACGAGACAGGTGAGTGCCCAAGTTTCTGTGGATCCCAGAGCACTCAATGCACATCAAGGCGCCCAGGTTCAGACTGGCCCAGTCTGGATCTGCAGGATAAAAGATCAGAAATAACTGTTAGAAAGCAAGAAATGCTTTTTAGTTAAACTGATACGGAGATTTATGATGGAAGTTTTTCATCTCTTTCAGAAAAAGGTCTTTAAGGATTTATCTAAATGATTTTTGCTGTGTTTGACTGATCTGTTACTGCCTGTTGCAGCCATAACTTACAGGCACAGACTAAGATAGGAAAAAAGCCAGATGCTTTTTGTATCAGGGTGTTAGTGGCTAACAATAATCTGAGCTTCTTGCCTATTTGTTTCCTAAACCTCATTAAATAGCAAAAAGGAGACATGTGACTATATTTACCTAGATGCAAAGAAAACACTTAGGTTTTCTTTATCAGAAAGAAAAACACTTCATTGAGTCCCTATTATACTATGCTGATGCTATAAATCACATTAAACTGGAGATACAGTTGCTATAACTTCACTTTTTAACTTAAACCAATCAACCAATCATGTTTAAGAATGTTTTTCTATGTAATTCTTTGTTTCCTGCCAAGCAGAGCCTTCATCAATGAGAGACCAGCTGTTGTGGTGAAGAATTATACTCACTAGGTGCATCACAGTCCACACAGAAGCTGTTTCCTCTCACGTTTCGTATGGACTGAATGGCCATTGCATCACTTTGGCTGCCTAACCGAGACTGTAAGAAATGAGGGAGAGAATAAGTCAGCAGGAACTAATTATTGCAAGAGAAAGAGAAGGCAAACAATTACAGCTGGACTCAAAATCACAGACAACCGGCGAGGAGAGGGAGAGGGAGAGGTTTCTCAAAGTCTTAGGAAAAAGACTGAGGCAGAGGAAATATGAATATGAAAATGAGGCCGTGTCTCCCAGTATGCTGACACAAGCCGTGTTCTATCTCTGATGTCTGTCAGTTCTAATAAGAGTTCCCCCACACTGCGGTGCACCTGTCTGACAACCTCCCACATGTGACAGCTTGAAGTGGGTGAAGAGGGGTGGTGGAGGGTGAGGGAAGGAAGGGGGGGGGGGGGAAGGAATGTAAATGAACAGCACAATTGTGGTATGATGATGATGATGATGATGCTGTGATTAGATGGTAATCGCCAATCCTGCTCCGTCCTTGTGATTTTTTATATTTTTTTCATGACCCACTGTACCTTGTTCTTTATGCTCTCACAAGACTGCAGGCTGGCAAAGATCTGGCTCTCGATCGCTTGGACCCACAGCTCCCTCTCCTCATATGTAGACGCCTCAAAGTTCCATGTCTGACCGGTCAGCGACACGATGATGAACTCGAAGGAATCCTCTTGCTCTGGAAAACACAAAATAAGCTTAAATCAGTACTCTAGGAACACACACGTCAATCGTGAAATCTGACTCTGCAAGTCAGCGGCACAGCTCGGTGATTGAGGCCCATCCATGCACAAGCGCATTATTGAATGGGCTTCTGTCGAGCTCAGCAACATTTAAATGGTTTTTTGGCATCTACAATGTTCCCTCCTGCTAATTTTTTGTCTCTAATCACAAATGTTGGGACACATTTTAAGGTGAATACAGGGTTAGAATATAAGCATAAGCCAGTCAGAGGCAGAATGGCCAATCAAAAGCAGAGTAGGCAGGTCTCACAAAGAAAAGCAGTGGGACCAAAAACAACTGTATTAATAACTACAACAGCCAAAAGCCTCAGCTACTGTTGCAGTTTAATTTGAGAAGAAAACATGACACCAGAGTTGCTGACTAAAGATGACATTTACCAAAATTCTGAAAGCGATTTTAAGATTTGAATTCTGTACTTATTATTATGTCAGCGGTGTATTTATTAGATCCTTTTCACTGTTATTGATGCATGTAGCAGTTTTATAAGGACGGCTTTGATTTGTTATTTAAGGACTTGGATGTTAATACTTTATTTGTTGACAATTTAAGCCAGAAAAATTTTGAAAAGTGTGAGTTGAGAATGAATTCTGTTCCAATCATCAGTCCCATATTCTGTTTATCTATCTAGTGGTTAAACTTCCCCTCAGTCTGTCTCAGTTAAGGTAGATGCACACTGGATCATCTAATTATTACCTGCCCATCAGTTCTATGTGAACATCAGCTATCTGACTGTTTGTACAAACCATCAGGTCTACTCAGCTATAATCCTAGAGGTCAAAGTTTTATGATTCCTAATGTTGCTCTGACTGACTTTTGATGACAACTGCTGACTCCCAGTGACCATTACAGAGAGGCTATGTGTCATGTAACCAATCACATAGAGCTGTGGGCGGGACATTGAGCTAGACTGACCACTAAGAGAGAGAGAAAGAGGTGGCCATATCAGGGCTGCATGTACAGTCATAAAAGTAGAGTTATAAGTATTGATGTTGAAGAAACTGCCCGAAATGAAGTCATTTGATGCAATACAACACTTGCTTTTAATTCGGGATTTGTTGTTGTTTGAGGAACTTTTTAAAATATAATTAGGTGCTGATATTATGTAACCAGGTATTTTGGTTTGACTAAAGAAAATGATGAATCAAATAATGTTTTATAAAAGTATTACAATGCTAGCTTAGCTGCTACGTCCAAAATCAGCCAGCTTACAGACTATTGTCCCAACTACTTGTAAACATGTTCTTGGTCTTTTTTCTTAAATGCTTTTATTGTTTTTTTTTTCTCTTAATATAATGAAAAACTTGTTTTATTAATTGTGAATCATGTATTTTTACCCTTCTCTTTGTGTTTAACTAAGATTTATGAAAATGTCACCTGTCGTTTTCAAACGAGAGGTCTGACACAACATATGTTCCAACACATGCTATAATGCCTCGGCTGTTCAGAAGCAATTCATTAACTCTGTACTGTACAATGTCACTCGTGTAACATCTCTGGTCTGTGCACATGCTCGAGCTCATAGCCAAATGATTTGTAATTACCTAATTATGGCTATGCAAATAGTCATCTCATTTGCATAAACCATGTTTGGAGGACTGGAGGCAAGTAGACACAATGAGATGTTTTTTTTCCTGTGTAGCTTGTTTTTCATTATTTTAAAATATAAGTTGCGTTTTAAGTGTACAAAATATTTTCATACTTCTGAGGTGACATTTGATGACTCTGAGATTTAAAATGTTGGGGATCTTAAGATCATTAGATGAATCATCCAATCAAAGAGAAATTACTACACACTACAGTATATTTAAAATCAATTCACCCTCCTTGCTAAGAGACGCAGCCCTGTGCTGTTAAATGACAGATGTCTGACGGACGCCACTAATGTAGCAATCCCTGAGCTGCAGTGGAGGGCCATCTCTTCAGGGGGAAAGCGATAATCCAATTAGCTTGACACCGACTTCAATTATCTGATTTAGTTTGTGGAATCGACTACAGGTCACAGGGAATCAATAAAAGCTTGGAAGCCTCTTTATTTAGACTTACAGTGAAAAATTCTTTATGTTGGTGTGACATCACAGACATGGTGGATATAAAATAGGAAATCTTTTTTTTAAGGAATCAAAATTGTCAATTTGAAAAGGAAAAAAAAAGGACAAAAAAGATATTTTAAATTGCAAAATAAAAAAAAAAGCTTGATTAATTGGAACACATACAGCAGGAATCAATTTTTATTGTCCAATATAACTCCAGGTACAATAGCGAATGCATTCTAATAATTTGCAGTTTCCAGACTCAAATGTTGTCGTACTTGTGTTTTCATCGTTTTCAAAAACCTGAACAAAGCTAATTATTCTGTTGGCTGCCCAGGCAATAAATTGGAGGCATTAAAACACTTTCATTATGGAGATTAAAAAAGCAACGGATGGCTGCTTTCTTAAACTGATGAGTATACAAGGGAAAACAAATCTAATTCTCCATGCATAGTAATGCACACCAGCCATACTGTAGCCACTAAACAGACAGAGGAGCATGTGCAGCAGGAATCCTTATGTGTGACACAGGGATTGTCATTACATGCAGCTCCAGCACACTGATATTACTTTTTAATGCCGTCCACGGTGCGGCAATTCTGCTCCATAAGCCAAAGTAATTCTGCACCATGTAAGCATGATGCTGAGGTCAAAGTGGTCTTCTCAGAGACGGTAAATCTGAGAAGGAACAATGTGTCAAAGGTATCGCTGCTATCTTATGGGCACCTGCCACGGCGAGCTTGTAAAAGGGTCATTAGTGCTTCTGTTATTACTCAACGGATGCAGTTAGCACATGGCTAGCAGAGGAACGATCACCTTGTCACATTAACACGAGCATTAACCTCCTGACCAAATCTATCTGCGAGCCTACAATCAACAAGTTCTTGCCAATTAGAAATAAATTAGCACAGCTCTGCCAGTGGGCGGACAAGGAAGGAGAGAATTTAGAGCCATCGGAGGAGCCAACTGTGAAGAATGAGCAAAATATGATTTTCCTTAATTAACATGGAATAATAAAAAGGAAATTAGAGTGTAATGGCCATAGAGCTGCAGAGGGGAAGGAACAGATGAAGATACACATCTTGGTCCACCATTTACATGGATCATAAAACTGTTTGGGAACCTTTCACTTACAGATGTTGTTCATCAGATACTTGATGGCTTCTAGCAAGAACACTTTAATAAGCAGAATGATTGGTTAATAATAAAAGGATGCTTCAATACACAAAAATAGAAGGTAAATGCACTTCTTTTACACATATTATCTAATACATTACACAGGAAAATATCACGCTTTTTAATTTGTTATATTTATCTGATGACTATAGTTACCAGTTATGTTTCAAATAAAAAAATCCTCTTAAAAGCATTGGATAAGCTTAATGAAGCCAACCCACAGAAAAGAGTTTTACCAATTGTTCTCAACCTTTATATCTTATAATGGAGTGAGGAAGGAAGTCAGAGAACGAGACTAAAGGTAATGTGAATTAAATATTTATACATTACTCATCAGATAGTTAGATTTTTATCTGCTATACTCACTGTTCAATGATGAAACAGACAAATCGCCACTTCACAACATCATTAACTATATCTTTTGTTTAATTGTTTTTATGAAGAGACCTCTGGTGGCAGAAATTATAAACGAGGCACTTAAATTAGGAAAAAAAATGCTACATTAAATAAATAACTCTGTCGAAGCCCCGGAGATATCTATCTATCAAATACTTTACAAAATACAAAGCTAATTACCAGATTAATCAATTACTCAAAGTACAAGTTGCTTTCCATTTTAATATTCAATTACTAATTTATAACTTTTTCATTTAGAGCACTGCAGATTACAGATGTAGCTACAAGATATGTTAGCATTAGCGTACAGTTAAAGATTAACATTACACATGAAAAATGACCATAGCTAACATTAGCTAGCTAGCTACATTTTCACCTGCAGTAACTTTCTTCAATGTGGAGGTTAAAGGAGGAGCTTTTAAAAGCAGAAGCCTGTTATCTTTTTTAGATTCTAGAGTAAAAACATGAACAGGTGTTGTTGCTGGAAGCTTCCTCTTCTTCTGTGTTTTGCTTCATCTTGAGAAAGTCCATCCTCAACTAACAATCAAATATTTGTATATATAATAACTTTGATGCATTTTGCATAAGCTTTCAAATGCAGGAGTGTAGCTTGGAATGGAATATTTTTTAAGTGTTTATTGGTAGTTTTACTGTGGGAAATGATCTGAGTACTTCATATTAATTACAGTAAAGACTTCCTCTTCTTATACATCTTCAGTTACTGTATGTCACATTTAATACCTCAAAAGGTCTTTAAGTGGAATCTGAAATATAGGGGAAAGAGGTCGACCTCAGGTTTGTGACTCCACTACTGCTGTGCATGTGCAGCAGATGCAGCGGTGAGGACCTGTGGACCAAATTAGCACCTGGGGGGTTTGCTGCTGAGCCCAGCTGTGCCATCTATAGGCAGCATCTATTCTGTCTAAACCCCTCAAACACCTCTGGACCCCGGAGTGACGAACCCCTTAGAAAGGACTTAGCAAACAGTTCTTTGCCTTAAGGACTCTTTCTTTATCCATTCGTGTGAGTGCTTGGCTGAAATGATGACAAGGTGCAGAGGTACACGAGGTGAGCTATTGTTTTGGTGTGCAGGACGTGTAGTGCTGTGTCGTATGCATGCATCAGGCAGTCACTTAAAGAAGTGCTCGCCGTTCCCGTGAATTAACGAGCAGTTGGGAAGAACAGGCCAAGGCAGTGCCATCTGTAAATGTCACAGGCACTGCTTGCTCATTTTACACATCATTAAAGCCAATATTCCTAACCTGTATCAGAGCAATCAGGAGCAGGCCATTACTGCGACAGGGGCCCCAGGGGAACCACGACCAAACTCAGAAAGAAGAGAACGGGCAGGGAGAGAAAGAGAGATAGAGCACACTCTTTATCTATCTGACACACACACACACATTAAAACACTCATGCACACACACACACTTTTGCACACTTGTACATGCACACGCACATGCTCAAACAAAGGAGCACAACACACCTTCCAACGATAAACAAACACATGAAATCAGCACCAATACCACTACCCTAATAGCTAGTGCATTTAACAACAGAGTGGAGTGAAAACAGGGCCAATTATACATGTATCTGTGGGCAGTGTGTATGGAGCCCAAATGAGAATCTTGTTATTCCTTTCCCTCCATACTGTGGCGCTCAGAAAGCTAAGCCATTACAAGAGCGGAGGCTCCAGGGACAGCTTTCGGAAATGAGAGCGAGTAGGGGAGTGACAAAACAAAGTATTGAGATAAACACCCACCATTAGCACAGGCAGTTAAACCTCCATTTCCTAATCCTCAGCTGGACTCCAGATGATATTAACCCTTAATGCACTGAGGTGCAGGACAAAAGGATACTAGAATAAGTTGGACAGACAATAAATAACTTTTTGATAGACATTCAATGCAGGTTAGTTTGTAGCTTGAGCAGGGAAAGACCATGAATCCTTGATCCAGGCACGATCCACAAGACTCGAACAAATGCTGTTTTCTGATCTAAATTTGCAGAGCTCTCTGTGTAAAACAGTCAAAAGTCTAAATGATTAATGAAAGATGAGAAAAACTTCTGAAAAATTTAAAACAAAGGAAAAATTTGTGGGTTAAAATGGTTAAATTACTATTACAACTATTCTGCCTCCCAGCTTGTTTCCTTGATCGATAAGATGCGGAATCTGTGCAATTTAACAACACTGCATATAGGTTTAGACTTTTGTAAGGAAGTCCTGTTATTACATTTAAGTATATATATCATTGTCAAATTAGTAGCAACTATTCGTTGATCCCAGTGGACCCACATTATTTGTGCATGATTTTCAACAGCCTGTGACACAGATGAAGCTTTCCCATTAAAACCAGATTTCTGATGTTCTTCTTCATATACATGTGTTTATTTGGCTGATTCTGTTTTCCTGAGCAACATTTTATTCCAAACAAATGGTTAAACATCCATGCACGTGTTGTAAGTAGATGTGCGTATCCAAATATCTGTCATCGAAGTTTTATGGTCACATTCCACTGTTCTGTTTAGTCAAAGTATGTGTTAATGTCAACATTTTGCTTCTTTTGAGTAATTTGATAAGTTTAACTTTTTTGTTTCCACTGATATTACGGGGGCAGATTGCATATTATGCAGACACTATGTGACAAAAAGCTAAGATCAGCTGCATCTTTCTTTTGGATTCTGTGTTTACACTTAGAAGTTTACTCTCTATGCACATAAAAATTGTCTCCTAATTCTCCTTCTTCTAACTCTCCTCTAATTGCTGATACAATCCAGAAGAAGAGTCCATTTAACCACTTTAAAATTCAATCAATTCAAAACTGAAAATAAAACTACTTGACTAAAATCTATTATTAAATCTTTCATTAACTAAGAGCTTTACAAACCGTTTCAAGATAGATTTGATTAAAAAATGTTATTTATACAAAGAAAGTAGAAAGACTCAAGTCTCTCTGCGCCAAACAAAACACTCTGCAGCTCTTAGTTTATTTTAGCTACATGTTTCTCAGTACAAGTAATGCTTCCTTTAGTCTGTTATCTTCCTTTAGAACTGTATGCAATTGTGATCAAAATGTGCAAAAATGTGAGTAAACTTGAATGCAGTTTGGTTTAACTTGATGTCTCTCTGCTTAAAACGTTTTAACAGGTTCTTGCATTAAAAACATCCAGACAAACACTTAGCTTTTGTTTTCTTCCTGATTATTGTGAGCTTAGGATGAGAAGTAAGGAGCCTCTTGTCACAATCTCCCTCCATTCCTGCATTTCCCTCTCTGTTCATGTTAGACAAGCTAAAAACCCCAAAACAATGAGCATTTGATACACTTTCTTTAAAAGAGAAATACATTAATGATGCTCCCTGACAGTCTGCATTAATCAGAGGGGGCTCCCCCTGAACACAACTCTTTATCGGCCATCGATTTTCCAGTGGGTTTATGGCGAGCGACACACCGAGAAAGCTCGTCGCCGGGCGGCTGCTGGGAAACACATTACGGGGCTGTCAGTTGTCTCGCTATGCATCCTGCATCATTCTTTAAGCACATGAGAAGTTCATTACACCGCACAGCTCTGACAGTGCATAGGATATTACGGACTGTGTCTGTTGTGCATGTGCTTGGTGGAAGTGCAGCTCCACAGACGTAACAGAGAATCAACACTTTATCTAAACATATCATTAAAATAAATTGAAAAGAAATAAATATGGAAATAAATGCATTTAAATGCAAATATAAGACTTTGAAAGCACTAAAGCCTACTTGAAATTTTGCTGTAAAGATAATGTCTCTGTGCAATTACTGTCTTTTACCTCTATAAAAATAGCAGTAACGAAGCTGAGGTTTATTATGTGTACAGTTTTTGTAAGATTCACGCTAAATGCTGTATATTTTTCGCTAAAGATGTTGCAGCAACAGTTCCTCCAGGCTCCCTCCTACATACTACACGTCCCATGTTGACCAAAATGATTTCTCACCTTAAGTCGAGTGATGCTGTTTTGATTTATGATGCGTCAAAACTGCTAAGATTCAATTTCAGCCTGCATTGCACGCTTCTGATTGCCCCGTAAATGAGATAAACTGATGGCAATTTATTCAAGGATCCCACCTCTCCTCTCCTTTCCTTTCTTCTCTCTCTTGTGTTCTCTCAACAGGAGACACAACTCACATCCCAGACTTGGGTGAATCGAATATTTAAGCGATACGTCTGTATTCCAGAGCATTCAGCAGAACAGACAAGGTGATGCTAATAGAAAACCTCGCACAGGACCGTGAGAGAGACAGAAAACAATGTGCGCGTTTGATGACGTGAGAAACATTTCAAATCGGCCTCCTCCAGTCTGATTACTCTTAGATTTCCTCCTTAGGAAGTCCAGAAGTAATCTAGCTTCAATTACTCCTGTGTTGGACATTTATTGATGAGTTCTGATGATGTTTGATAATGCCAGCCATCACTCATTCAAGGCTTCATTGCGACTGTGTCACGCTGCCAGGAGAGTCCCATTAAGAGCTAAGTAATGTCAAATAAAACAGAAGTAATGGACGCTACACTTCAAAAGTATGCGGGGAGCTGATAAGTGCCCCTGCACATGCAAAGAGATTGTAAGTGACCACGCCAAAACCTGCAAAATGATCTGATCTGAGACCAACTTTCACAAGTTTTCTCATATGACCACTTACCACTCCAACAACGCAAACAGCACCACTTATTTCACACCACTTATCTCCGATCTGCTGCCGATGTTCACTCCAAACAACAATGTGGTCAACAGTCCCATTCAGACTTTAAAGAGAAGCTGTCAGAGACCATGATAAAAAAGTATAATGATTATAAATGCTCAGCCCCATTTAGGAGGCGTCAATGCCATTGTTGTTGTTATCCAGCGTATCAATCTTGTTGATTGATCATCTAGCTAGGGTGACATCAGTTTTATGGCCTCTGAAATGCGTCCCAGTGTTTTCACAATGCCATCCAATTAGGGTACTCCATTCATCATTGGGCCGGAGAATCATTATTAATTGGGTGGAGAGCTGACTGCCACTCCCCTGCTGAGGAGGGCCACGGCTTCTGGAGATCAGGCCATTCAGACTACGGTAAAAGATGGGGGCGGTGAGGGTGCACGGTGCAGGGGGCCACAAAAAGACACAAAACTATACACCTTTGTGTGCTTCACATGTATATTTTATCAGAACAGAGAAGATTACGAGCTCTTTGTTTTATAATCACTGCAGAAGTCTGAATTCAAGAAGGGTCTGTGTGGCAGCTTTGAGACTGACTTACCTTTGGTTCAATAACTTATGAGAAGAAAAAAACAACAGTTTAGCATGGGCATTTCCCTTTTACCGCAGTCTATAAAATTAACCTCTGTTTTGCCTGTTTCACACAGCAACATGAGTCCTCTGATACACAAAAAGTCTCATAACACTCTCATTTTCATCTCTCAGTTAGGAGCTCCACAGGGAGACTCAGGTTTGTGCTATCTGTCCAATCCCACCCTCCTCTGTGCAGGCATACAGACCGACCAGCAAGAGCTGCTTCTGCAAATGATCCCTCAATAGCTTCCTGGTGTTGCTGTGTTGTAAGCACAACCAGCTGTAAACACTGAAGAAGTAGCTCAAATGTAAACAGGTTTTACTCCTCTAGATTATTCAGAAAGGTGTGGTTTTGTTTTTGTACTTGCACTAACAGAATATAAACTTTGGTCTCTACATTAGGCAGGTTTCAATTAAAATTTGGTGAAAATTTTAACCAAATATCCAGATAATTTATCTAAAAAAATGTGGGACGCTGTATTAAACTTAAATAAAACAGAATAAAATCATGTAGAGACAAATAATGTTTACTGACAATGGTTTACAGTGATCCCAAGTCCATTTGGCGACATCCTTTATACAATCGTGTGTTTTCAAAGTGGTAAATCTCGCGCTTTCCTTGCTTGTTAACTACCAAGACTTTTATGATCGCCCCTTTTGTATCTTATCATGATGATATCACCTGTTACCAAAAAACCAGAGTACCTGTGTTTGTTCAAAACAGTCAGTTTTTTCTGTATTACACC
>JAPZDY010000004.1:14691542-14711963 GCA_029783645.1 Ctenochaetus hawaiiensis | reverse complement strand
TGAAAGACCCCTACCACATCAAAGCATTCAATTATACCAATATAAGTGAATATTATTATTATGATTATCATATGGTATTTATTTAATTAACACAGCTGAAATAACACAGAGAAAGATACAGTGAAAATACATTTATAAAAAACTTTATGATCAAGAATCTTTAAATAGATGGAATCAACTCATGAAAAGGTCTTTTTATATTTCAAATATTGTCTTTTTTTAATGACACTTGAACTTATAACAATATACTACCTAAAGTTAAACCTCTAGTTAACACATTAGCTGTTGTTTTTACATATTTAGGCATTTAAAGGGTAACTGTGTAATATATGGTCACCTGTCATTATCATTCCAAAAACATAGGGGGCAACATGACGCTAAAGTAATCGCTAACTGTTACTCAGTTCCCCTTTGCTGAAGCTAACTTTTGTTTTAGTTTATTGCTATAAGTGTAAAGAGGAAGCAGAGCAAGAGGAGGGTCAGGCATCACCAGTGCATAATGGAGACAGATGTAAATGTATTTCCTCTCTTGACATTTTCTGAGTTTATGTTGTTAATTAATTGGACTTAAAAAAATGTAAGAAAGCTTGTGAAAAAGCTTGAATACATCCCCCAGCTCAAACTATGCAGGCTACTACTGCACTACTGCCTCTTGAGGTATAGAAAGGTACTGCGAGACAGGACAGGCCAAGGGCTAGCTAGCTAGCATGCTAAGATAGGTACCTACTCATCGTCTGTTTATAGTGAATTTTAGTTTTTTTTGTCCATTCAAATTGTGACCAAATGTCACACATTTTACTTATGAGGCCCACTGTATATTACATTAGCCTAATTAAGCATTTAGCAAAACGCCTTGCTGTCATCAAAGATCATCAATCATACAGGTCATAGATGTGTGTTCATGTCCTAAATCTCCTCTGATTTGTGTCTTTCAACACAACCAAAAGACTTAAAATGAAGCTAACACAGTATAAAAATATGTGAATCATACAATAAAACCACACAATAAACTGTGTTTGCATTAGTGTCAGAAAGTCTAAAATAAACAACCAAAATTGTAAAATATTTGGTGTTTCAAATATGAAAATGTAAAAGTGCAGTTACTGTAATTACTATGCAACTTTACATTGTAATATGGACAGGGAGTTGTACCTGTGTTTCCGATTCCCAGCTGCAAGGTGCTGCGGTCCTTGGTCAGCCCGTTGGTTTTGGGACTAGCAGTGGGGGCCACCGTGGCCACCGCTCTGGGAGGTCGCTTCCCGGGAATCTTGACCGTTGTCCTCAGCAAGTCTATCTCTTTCCCATGCACATTCTGCATGTAGTCCTGTAGAAAGTAAAAAAAGGAGAGCATGAGGATAGCTGTGAATGGTCTGCAAAAGACTCGAAAGAGACTCCAGGTATTTTCAAAAATGTCCCTCAACTGAGGGAACTGATTATACAAAGCAGAACTACAAGAATCCAGGATTTATGGAAGAAAAACAAATTAAAAGGCTATTCAATTTCCATCCCCATTAGTCACAACCCATCTCAGACCTTCCACTAAGGGCGTGTGTGATAGTGGAAAAATGATTGTAAAGCCATTATACATCACCTGTGCCCACGCCGTCTCTCCAAATAGCGAGATGCTAGGCTTAATGAATGCAAACAGTCTCATTCTCTTTCAATTTGGGCATTTGATTTGGTTTAAAGCGACTACTGCCCAAATGTGGGAAGCCAAGGTGAAAATCATTGGGCTCAGCAGAAAAAGACCCAGACAGAGGCGAGCTCGGCCTTTGCCGTCCCCCCACCGGCTCCTCTGCTTTATTACCGTGTCATAAAGCACTCATTTCTTTCCCAAGCCTCCTCGCTAATTACCCAGTGAGCGCTCTCATTTCATTTTATTGCTGGAATTAACAGCCAGATCGAAGCGTGCAAAGCTATTAAGATGTGTGATTAAGCCACATTCAATTAGTTTCTACAAACAATTTAATTGATGTAGCAGATAGAATTAACAGAAGGTGATTGTGTGGATGGCTTGGCTGACTGCGAAATTAAAGGTTCCCCTCTTCCACTCTCTCAGTCTGCCTCCCTCCCTCTTTCTTCCTCCCTCTCTCCTTTCCCTCAATCTCTCTTCCCCTTTTTTCCTTTTCTTACTCCGTCTCTGCTCCACTGCTCAAAATGAGCTCGAGCTGTTACCGCGCTAATGTAACTGTCTCCCTTACTTCACCCTCCTCTGAAAGTCAACAGATTCATAGATTCATAGATTGCCCTGGTGACCTGTAATAGCTGTAATGATCAAGAGATAGCCTGTTCAGTCAATTACATACATCACTGTAGCACAGCACAGCACCGCTCTACTAATAACCGCTTGTAAATTAAACCACTAACACACTGTCAGTGCAACAAGGCCACACACAAGGTTCACGTCTAACTGTTGAGCCTGCGTTTCGAAGTTTGAGCCGCCTCCTTAGACACAAGTTGTTGCTAATGTCTTTCATTTTATCTCTCTAAATGACTTAACATCCCAGACACTGGACTGGAAGGGGATTTTTTTTTAAGAAAGACGGGCATCTCTGACAGTGGCATCAGGCCCCTGAGCTGCCAGTCAGCTGAGTGTTTAAGAGGTATTAGCGGCCCAGCGGGGTGCTGACAAAGATGGATGTGGGAGGCTGGTCAGGCTCCGCTGCCGTGCGGTGAGAACCATTATAAATACAAGTCAGCGTGAAGCCTGGGTGCGGCGGGCACAGCCATGTCTCCATTAGCCGGCAACGGGGATGGGCACCACAGGGGGGGAGGCAGAGATGACCGCTAGGGCACCCCTGTTTCTTAATACTACGCCTTAAGTCACAGGGTTGGCTAATACAGCTATTATATACAGTGTTAAGTCTGCGTAGAAATCATGAGCCTCTATGGCCGCAATCCAGTTCGCTGCCGCAGCAGTGGTGGTAAATGTAATCGCATCAAGAGAAAAAGTCCGACATTAAAAACCTCCAGCAGCACCCTCGAGTACAAACAGTAGTGTAACAAACACATAAAGCCGATTGGAAAAGGAAATGGGAAGGGAGGAAAGGGGGTGGGTGGGTAGAGACTCACATGTAAACTGGGGTGGTAAGTAAGGACGCCATTATCGCACAGCGTGACATATTTCTTTTTCCACTCCTTGTTGAGGGATTTGCCACTTCGCTTCAGAAGGATTCCCTGTAAGAGACAAGACATCACGGTGAGCATATGCTCTTCATAAAGCAGCATGAAGGACGATATGAGCCCGTATGGATGTTAAATACCATGAAACAGCATTATTATTATTTTTATTATTATTGTTTTTATTACAGATTTGTTATGGTGCTTACATCAAGAATTTCTTTATGGTGACGTAACAGTGTGACAGCCATTACATACATTATAAGATATTAAAACACCATGATAATCTGTAATTAAATCCCCTTAAACTTTCATCCTTTACCTCATTAGCTGACAGGTTTAATCATATGTTAGTTTTTCTATTGTGACCATTTAAAAAGTTGGCTGAGTTCCTCTGGCACAGGGAGCTTTCAGAGAGAGGGACAATCCAATTTGCCAGACCTCCTCCCTGCATTCATACACATAACATGCTGAACTCTGGAAGACCTCTCAATCCTGGGATTAGAGAGTGTGATCTCCCCTCTTCAAAGCCCACTCAGCTCTTATTCTATTCTACTTTATCTTCTGGGGCCTTTTAGGGGCCTCAGATGGTTTCCTTATCTGCTGAGTAAATCCACTGGTAAACAATGCAGTTCCTCCGCTGGAGGTGACCAAACGCTGCTGAGTGCAAGGGCCAGGAGGCTCTCTGGGGTTAAATAGTGAGGAGGGGCCCGCTTAATTAGGGGATTAGGCAGGGGCAATGTTTGTGCTTTTGCAGCCAGGGCCTGTGTGTGTGTGTGTGTGTGTGAGCTGAAAAGGTGGGGGTAAGGGGGTAGTTTTTTGCCAGCCAGTCCTATCCTGGGGGCTTTAATCCTGATTAACACATCAGGCAGAGCTGACCCTCGGTGACCTGGGCACCAGGCTGTTTGCCGACAATCATCCTAATCCGAACCCCGATTCATCTGAGGGGCGGGCGAGTACTGACTGATGGCTGCATGCTGGGGCCTAAGAGTTTGTTCTTTTTCACATCTTATCAATATACCTGTCTGTTTATGGTTTCTCAAGTGAGCAGGACCTTAAACATTCTCTTCAACATCTACTTAACTCATCTAAATCTGATCTTCTCTCCTAACAGATTACAGAAGAATAATTTCTGATGTTATCTAATCTCACAATGGGGAAAAAAAAACTAATTTTCAGAGGCCAGCGGAGAAAAAAAAGACCAGCATCAACATGCCTGTCAGTTACTTTTATTTTAGTTTATTAAAATCTAATTAAGAATTAAAACTTAATAATAAAAGAAAGAAAAGTACTTAAATTCTGCTCCATATGGGCAGAAAAGAAGATGCAAAAAAGTTCCAAAAACCGGTAAATGTTAGTGTCATATACTGTTCTTTTAATTTTTGCTTTAAAAGAGGTCTTGCTTGGAAGTTAAAATTATGCAGTTAAATTCATATAAATGGCCTGTTTCTAATCAGGAAGCCTTAGTGAGCTATTTTGTAACTATTGATACCTCTGATGATTTTTCAGGAAGAAACATTGTGTCCTTCAATCGATAAGTTGCTGACTGCCGAGACTCTTCTCAATTTTGTCAATAAAAGAACTGCAAAACACTTTAAATGGCTTTCTAATCATACAAAGTAAATGATCCGGTCACAGGGCCTCTGGCGACTTTTTAATACATGTTTTACAAGCAAATATGTTGCTCATCTCGTGGCCTTACTGAAGCATAAATAAATCTATACATGCAATCAGAGCGGAGCTCCATATATTCATCACAGCTGCAAAGCAGATCAATAAAGATACTGAGACATAATGTGAAAATCTTTACACGTGCAGACTAATTTTTCTGTTGTCTTATGTGAACAGTTGCTCGTTATTGCTGCGATATATCTTTCATAAAGCCTGTCACTTTCAGTAATTGGAAGCTTGACAAATGATTTGAGATAATTCATCATAATTGTTTCATCGTTTGCCACGTCGGAGTGGTGTGTTCTTTATGTGATAGTTTGACATCACATGTGTGGAGCCCTGTGCTTCCCACTGACACACACACACACACAAAGAGAGGAGTGTGTTCAGTCAGTGTGTGCGACATAAGGAAACAGGCCGATCTTCAGACGCGCTCTGTGTCCACACAATTGTCATATCTACACAGAGGAGATAGTGTCTTTCCCTTCTTTTGTCACCCGACCGGGAGAAAAGCTGCATCCTGCCACTGTGGCTGACTGATAGGCCGGCCCTTTGTGACAGGCCGTGGATCACAGTGTGTGTTTCTGTGTGTGTGTGTATGTGTATTTGGGGGGAGGATGGGCCAAGAATGTGCTCACTAGTGAGGTGCCGCCAACAGCTCCTGAGTGCATTGTTATCCTGACTCACTATTTTTATAGATGGGAGGGGGGTAAGGGGCAGAAAAGAGGGGGGTAATTTGGCCTGTTGGGGTGAGGAGGGAGTGGTAATTAAGCACACATTGACACTTTGATCTCCTTGATTGTGCATTTGACTGACCTGGAGATCAGCCAGTCGCCCCCTCATCCCTCCCTTCACATCTGTAAACCCCCCCTCTCTGTCTTTTAAAAATCCCTTTGTAGATGGAGAAAGGGGTGGGGGGGGGCTTATCTTGTCAAAAGTAGCCATGATACTGAGGGAAAACTGGCACTGGACTTTAAAGGGGAGCCCCTGTAATGTAGTGGATAAGAATGGGTGAGTTTACAGTAAAGATCGCTCAGAGGGGTTTTTTTCTAATCTGTAAAAAAACCAACCTCCTGCTCACCTGCACTCATCAAATCTACCAGCGCCTGCAGGGAATTTCACTAATCTACATAAAAAGCAAGAGCTTAACAGAGATGAAATAGAAGTGTTATGTTTTAAGACCCTAAACCATTTAAAATATACAGTTCTGTGTTGTTTTTAAGGGCACTGTTAAGCAATTTTCTGGACATAAATAATTCAAACTTCTCTCTTAGAAGGAAATTACAGAAATGCAATACTAATTTATCAATATAAATCTTATAAAATTTCTTGAATGTTTTTCTGATGTTTTTGTGAGCTGATTTACTACAGGAAACTCGACTAACAGTGGCAGACAAATTGACCAACAGATGCTGAATGTGTTCAACTGGTTTATTTTCCGATTGAGCAAGAGGGCTTTGAAAGCATCCCCCTGCCATTTTTCCAGCTGGACCAAAGCCTTGGTAATTTCTGTCCAAAGGGAAATGAGAAGGTCTGGTACATCATTTTTAGAAAAAGGACATTATCTCATCATTTGCAGGTAAAGAGGATAATATAAGGATGCTGCTGACCCGTTTTCAACAGCTCTCATATAATCATGAGTGATTACTAATCAATGTGTCAATTATATCTTCTTCTTCTTTTGCAGTTGGACCCTCAGAAACGATCCGTATCCAGATGTGTAATTTTGTGTTCAGTGACCAACTGCTGCTTTGAAGCAATGCGTTAACACTTAAAGTAAAATTTAAAAAAAATCCAATATAATAGATATAGAAGAAAAAAGCTTTAAAATGGGAAAAAAAACCCTTCCCACTCTTAAAATACAAATCAATGTGTTGTGAGCCAGTATTTGATGTACCCCCATGTAACAAATAACAGGATAAAATAAACCTTTATTATTCTCTTAAATTCTGCTAAAACAGATGATGAAATCGTAGAGTCTGGTTTCAGAAAACAATATGTAGTGATAGTAAAATGAAATGAATTTTCAATAAGAAATTCCAACTCATTATCGCTTTGAGGTGATTACAAGGATATGCATGATTAAGTTTTATTTGGAATATTACCGAGCACAATTATGAGCAGTAAAAATAATAATAATCCCTCTGGTTCTAAACATTTATATGTAAAAAGGTGTGATCCATGATCCAAATGCAAGATCATCATCACAAATCATTGCATATGTCCCATGATCAATGTACATAACTTTAAATGTGGACTAACGCTGCACTATAAATATAAAAAATCCACTTGAATTTCTTTTGTTTTATGAAGCTGTAATAGGTTTATTTACATAAGTATTAATTGTGAAAACACACTGAAATATGCCAACATTTAAGAAAACAAAAAAATTCAATGTTAAATCATCATCCACAAGAAATCTCAATTGCATGTGATTTTACCAGCAATTTCTATCAGAACTTATATGATTGTCCATTAAAATATATATTTTTTTAATTTTAAGTTTAATTGTTGAATCCACACAAACAAAAGGGACAAGTCTTTGCTAATAACCTTTCTGATGTTATGTCTAACCTCTAGCCTCCCTCTCTAATTCTGCTCAGTTGCTCCTATAAAGCTTATTGCTGTAGTGTGTCGCCATCTAGTGGTTACAATGACACATGACTTTGCCTCAATCATGCAGCCTTTCTACTGTGATCAAACCCTTCCCACACAACATGTCACCTTTCAACATAGAAGAACACTGAATGGCATAAAATGGGATCATACTCACCTAGGTAACTATGAGAAATGTGGGCTAAAAATGAGGAAATGTGCTTACCTGTTTGATAGGTATGGCCCTTCCACTGCCTATGCTGTCTGTTTTACTGTCAACGCTCTTTGCCTGTTCACTGGCTTTCCGTGACTGCAAGAAAACAAGAAAGTCAGTCAGCAACTGAAGCGACACACTGACGGCAGAGCAAAGAGTGGGAGATGTGGGGTGCGAGGTGAGTTTTTTTGGGCGTGGTCGTGTGTGTTGCTGTGTGTGTGCTTGTGTGTTTATATGTGCTTGTGTGTGTGTGTGTGTGTGTGTGTGTGTGTGTGTGTGTGTGTGTGTGAGGGAGAGAGAAAGAGAGACTGGGGGTCAGGAGCAGGGAGGTGAGGGTTTGTGTGGTTTTTTTTTTTTTTGAGCATTTGTGGAGAAACTCGACGTTGCAAAATAAAAGTCTCAAAAAGAAGCTCGAAATTAAACAGACAAGCAGACCAGCGTTACAAACAGCAGGAACACCGACGTGCAAGTTCAAAAGAAATAAACAAAATCAAAAAAAAAAAGAGACCAAACCAAGACCACAAGAGACACATCTCAACACAGAGGAGACCAAGGACGACCACACATTGAGTCATGACTCAGCCCTGAAACCCTTTGGGGGATCCTTCCCTCTGTTTGAGACCCAGATTGGGCCCTTAGTGGACCTGCAGACCAACTGCTGCTATACCAGTGTAGCTTCAGCTGTGCCTTTAGCATAGTTGCACTGATAAGGGCTTTTGTAGCACATTAAATACGTTACAGTTCATTACAGGTTAAAAGGAGAAAAGGGAGAATGGTTATTATACTTCAGTACAAGTGTTTTCCTCCGATCTTTGACCTGCAAAACCTGCTGGGACATAAAATTACTTTTTGCAAATGTCAAACAATTCAAGCGTCAAAAAAAGAAAACAAAACACATGAACATGTCAAGTTTCTGGTCGTGCCTGTGTAGGACAAAATGGTTAGACAGTTAATAAAAAAACCTCACATGGAAATAAATCATTCAAAATAATTGACCTTCCCACCCCAAAACAAATAAAGAGATGAGATACAAGCAGGGACAGACATGAGTGTGTATGGTCTCACTCAGAACATGAGAAATGTCCAGTCACCAAATGGAAAAGAGGTAGAGTCTGAGTTCAAGTAAACCAACTCTGGTGTTGATATTTTTTCCAACATTTTATTTTTTTTCTTGGAATGATGACTTGTTTAGCTTCTATACAGACACCATACAAAGCAAGTCACAAATTCACTTCAAAATATTCAACAGATTGAGCCAAACATTGCAGTTCCCACAAAATATAGGATGGACAATAAAGGCATTATTTCATATACTCCTTATATGTATGTACTTTTTATAGAGTACCATTGTAAATAAAATACAATACAAGATATACAGCAGTCTATGTTTTTCGTCAATCCGTTCATGATAGAAAAGCGATTATGCAAGAGTTCATAATCTCTGTACCAAACCTAAAACTGAGAAGAAGAAAAATAAATAAATGAATAATTAAGAAAAGAAACAACTCAATGTGCAAAATTAAATAACTTAAAATAAATTTTTAAAAAAAAGGAAAACAAACGTTAAGTTTAACTACATTCATACAAGTCGGTGCAACCCAGTTTCATTTGTTGGCAACTTTCAGTATAATATCTCTGTGATACCTCTAAACCCTCAACACTCTACCCTGGTTTTTATGAAGGCCTTCATAAAATTTACCCACAGCTACTCTTATCTAAAATACCTCTATAAGATAAATACATTTATACCACATGTTCAGTTCCATTCAGTACTTCAATTCTCGCTGGAAAAGAAGAAGGAATCAAATCAAATCAAAACCAAAAAGCGGACCAAATGAATGTAGGAATAATCTAAAAGGAAGAACAAAAAAACATCGTGGCACCTCTAAGTCCTTGAGTCCTCATTTATGGCAAAAAGGCAGTGTGATGTCGTGTGAGGAAAAAAGGTTGAGTCCTTTGGGCGGCTGGATAACAGTTCCAAGAGTGACTTGACTGTACAGCGTGTGTGTTTTTGTATGGGATGTCTGAATGCTGGGGGGGCGGGGGGGGCGGGTTTGGGATGGGGTGGGGTAGGTTGGGGGGCAAGGTGGTGGGATCTAGGGGGGCGGGAGGGGGTCGAGGGTGCAAAGGGGGTGGACGGGGCATTTCCAGAAGAGTCCCTACAGTCTGTCTCACTTGGTGTTATTTGACGTTTGTCTACTTCGAGTGCGCTCAAACACTCAAACAGACTCGACTTTAGGCAGCGTTTGACGCAAAGTCCTATGGTTTCCGTTTAGTGCAAGTTCTATGCATTACCCTGAATGCCGTAAAGCACGGAGGGTAAAGCAGCGGCAAGCTGTAAGTCCTCAATAAATAATCTCTTCTCTATCAGGATTGGCAAAGCAGGGGGACTCTTTTTTGTTTTTGTTTTTTAAAAAAACCGTCATGCTCTTCTAATTCGGAAGGAGTTGGAAAGCCCTTTTTGTTGAAGAAATGTTGGAAACAGAAGCACAAATCTGCAAATATTGAAAAACAGTGTCAAATGGTTATTTTTTTTGTTTGTTTGTTTGTTAGTTTGTTTGGTTATGTTTTTTTTTTTTCTTAAACGTAGAGATCCAGCAACAAGTCAAGGGACTAAAAACATGGAATGGGAAACACCAAATGGCAGACATTAATAAATGGATTAAATGAATATGAATGAATGAGTGGGATGGATTTAAGTATAAAAAATGTTAAGTTTTCATCTAAATTCCTAAACAGTGTGCTTTTCAACACAAAAAAGGGGACAGACAGCCTGAAGATGTCAGGAAACCACAGACAGATTACAAAACAGATCGTTCAGAGTTCTTGACCATGGAAGCACTAGGAAAGATTAATGTGTACTGTGCTGACACCTAGTGGCCAAAGACAGTTATGGCAAATACGGGCTTGAAATGACTGTGGTTGGTGGAATTGATTTGTGAGGGCGGTGAAAAGACAGCGTGATTAGATCTTCTGTGGTAAAGCTTTGAGTTTTATTAACTTACTTTAAAAATCAAACCGATGTGTTATTAAAAAGGATTCACCTACTTCAAGAGGTTTTCTAATAATAAACTGCGTCTGATGTTTTTGTAAGCCGATTCAATTTGGGCCAAAAAGAAATCTGAGCCCACAAGTAATTATTTTTACTCTCTAACACTGTTAACTCAATAAACTGCACGCTGCAAAAGCCTTTTCTTCATTTTAAGAGTCCCAATGCCAGCGCCACAAATGTGACAAATATTACTTTTGTATCTGATTATAACTGGACAAAATGACATTCTTGCAGCAGTTTTTCTGCTCGTCAATATTGGAATAAAACACCTTGTGCGTGATGACTAATGTGAGTCTGATACTGATCTGTCAAAGCTTGTCTACTGATGACATTAAGGCATATTTTCTGTCATTGAGTACTTCTCCCAAAATCAACAGAAAGTGAACTACTTACAAGAATGTGGCTAAAAAACATGACAAACTTTCTGAATGGCAGCCCGCCGTTTGTCAGTGAGTGGCAGGACTTTGAGAGAAACTAACACAGATGTCGATTTGTTTTTTTTAAAAAAAAAACAAACAGAGCTAGGAAAGGGGACATCCTCGATTTTTGTTTTTGTGTCGATGAGATTTTTTTCTCTTTCTGTTGTTTTGTAAAATGGCAAAAAAAAAAAAGGGTCGGCATTGCAAGTCTTCCTCTCCTTAGCCCACCGCACTCTTCAAGTGTCACTGAAGAAATGTCGGCATCGCCACGTTAACCTTCCGTCCCCTTCTCCTTCTCCTCCTCCTTTCTGCTTCCTCCTCCTCCTTCTCCTCTCCTCCTTTCCTCCCTCGCCCTCCCTCCTCCCACCCTCGGCTCGCTGCTCCTCAGAAGGTCATGAGCTGAAACTCCCGCTCGGCTTGCCACTCCGGCACCCACACTGGGTAGGTGGCGTGCTTCGGCATCTCCATGACGCGGACGGGGAGAGGCTCATTTCTCTGGTGGACATGGTTAGTCACTACCTAGCAGGGGGGAAGGGAGACAACAAGGGGAGCTAGCACACAGCCTGTACTGCTCGGAGGCCACAAAGCCTGAGGCTTCCACAGCAGCTGGGATAACAGAGTGAAGGCAGTAGGAGGACATAGAGGAAAGGAGGGAGTAGATAGGGAGGTTAAAGAAGGAGTTAGTTGGGAAGAGAAAAGGGGGGAGAGAAGAAGGCAGGAGGGAGGAGACAAGGGTAGGAGGAAAGAGGTGAGAGGGAGGGAGACAGGTGGAGGAGAAGGGACGTTTTTAGAGGTTAGGGAGGGTGGACGTACCAGGAAGGACAGACGTAATCTCACATAACCTGATCTCTGCGTCATAAAGCTCTAAAAAGTTCTGGAGAAAAAGTAGAAAATTGAGTAAAAAATTGAGAAAACTCAAGCATTAAAAAAGATGACTCAGCCATTTCAGTCAGTTTGAAAAACACAGGTTGGCTTTTTTCTTTCTTTTCTTTTTTTTTGGAGAGGCACAAACAGGCTCTCTATTGAATCATGTCATCGATTTGAAGAAATAACAAATTTCTACAGACCTTCCTTAAAGCTTGATGAGGCGGAGGTCTGGCTACGCGAGATTAGGAGAGGCTTTGCAGCAAAGAAGAAGGCTGGTGTAGGAGGGAGGAGAGAGGAGGAAAGGGGGGAGCAGGCTGGGTGAGAAGAAGAGAGGGCAGAGGCTACAAGTAAAAGACAAGCTTAGGACATCTAAGGAAATCAGAGTGGTTAGTGCACACATACGCTACTGGTTAGAGAAAAGGGGCAAATACGACAGGACATGGGGTAAAGAGCAGGCAGACAGGGGTCGGGATACTGGTGTGGTAGTGGATCTTGGTGGCTGAGGTCGGATTTTTTGGGGGGGCTTGGGGGTTTCTGGGCTTTGCAAGAAGGTTAGTGGTCGGGTGAGCATTTCTATCTGAAGCTGGGGTGTTGGGAGTGTGCGGGGGTCATGCGTTTTTAGCAGCGTGTGAACAGGGCTTTGGCTGGCATCGGACTTTTAGTTTAGCCTGGTCATGCAGGAGAGGTGGCATTGGCGGTTTGTGGCTGCCGTTTCTCCCCCAAAAGGGAGGTCACTGCAAAGAAAGGATCTAGTAAAAATAAGAGGGGTAGGGGGGGGAAGGAGGTCAGAGATTTAGAAAGTACAGAGGGCCTAGTTTGTCTTGGGTGAGATGAGAAACTTAATCCATGTGCACTTAACTACATCCAATTAGAAAAAAAAAAAAGAAAAAGACATGGAAAGGGTTGACGTTTTTTTTCCACAGTGTTTATGTTTAATATTTGCTTTGAAAGAAGGGTTCTTTTTTTTTTTTGGAGCATTTCGGGGATCTTATATAATTTTCTATTTAGTCTTTTCTCCTTTGCCCATTGAGCTGTGTGAACAAGACGCTTTCTTTGCCTGCATCGGAGGCAGGAGAGGTGGCTTTGATGCATTTCCAGCTACCTGTCTCCCTCTGGTGGACAAAGTGTGCTTGGCAACATGCCTCCTAGTAGTGTGAGTGGGTGTTGCTTTGCATCAGCTGTCGCATACTTACTGTGAAAATGTTGGAGCGGCGCTTTGACTGCTTGCGGATGGGCGTGGGCGTGTTGGAGGCAGCGATGGTCTCAATGCGCATCTCCCGCTGACTTATGCTGGGGGTGGAGGGAACAGAGGAGGAGTAGTCGCTGAATGCACCCCCACCATTGGCCGCCTGGGGAGCGAGAGAGATTAAGAGGAACCGACAGAATCAGAGGAAAAAAGGGGGGTAGGAAGCAAGAGATTGAAAGTCAGAGTCAGAAAAAGAGAAGGAATAAAAAAAAACAAAAAACACAAGCAGATCATTTTAGGATTCCTAAATTTGATTCCTCCTTCCTCATAATAAAAAGAAAAGAAGTTATGATTATGAAAAGCGTTACATAAAATGAGTGTGCTGGTGACTTCTGCATATTACAGCATTCAGATCTCATTTTTTTTTTAGGTGACTAAGGGATCAGGGGAAAAAACATTGTGCTGTTTTTGATAATATCTGGATCTTACCTGGTTAATGTGAACAGAGGGGATGGATGCAGCGGGGACTGATGAGTGGCTGGGGGAGTTAGGGAGAGATTTGCATGGACCAATAGAGAGCTGCTGCTTTTTCCTCATGGCCACAACCTTCTGGGCAACTGCAGAGGAAAGTGGCAAAGACACAGCAACAGATTGTTAAGTGCTGATAAAAATAACACCCAGCTGAAGGAATTCAGAGAGTTTTGGAAGACTGACTGCCGAAATTTAGAGTAAGAACAGAGAAACCAGAATCAGTGATAGATAGGTGATGTTGCTCTTTTCTGTGATTAACACCAGTTTGTCCAGTGACAGTGTATAAATATACCCACATAAAATATGATAAGATCTTCCTTTGAATGTCCAGTATCAGAGTTTTCCAAAGATTTTGATCATGACTTTTATTTTAATGACAAGTAATTGAGGTGAATGTGCAGTTAAAGGTGCTATGTGTAACATTTTTGATCCAATTACAGAACAATTTGTAGGTCATGTAGAGGTTAAACTTGCACAACGTACTGTATATAAAGGTTAGAGCCTAATTTACGCTGTTTTTTAGAGGTACAAGAGTGTACAACAACATATGACGTGTTGACTGAAGGACATGAAACTGTTCCCACACAAAGAGGTTAAGCCAAGGTCGCCTGGGTGAAAACCAGGAATCCTTACAAACAAACTATACGGGGCCTGTAGATTTCAGCACTGTACTTGATATTGTAACCCATCAACTGAGATTGGTTCATATGATTTTAAGCAGATTTAAACACATTTTGTAGCCACACTTGAACAAAGTTGTAAGAGCTGAAGTGAGGAATTGTACAATAATAAGTGCTAAAGTGTCACATTAAGGATCTTTAATAATCATTACACAGCAAACAGGTAGATGTTTAACTTGTGGGAAAGCCACCTGGCACTTAAGGCTCCAAAAAATGTTTGCAATATAAAGAGATGAAGATATTTGATTTTTGTTTTAATTCATGAATCTGCATGTGATGCTAGACAGCAATTCAGTCCTCTTATTTTGGTATATATGACTTTCCTGAGATCACTTACAGGTTCAGTTCACCTACATACAGACTTTTTACTGTTTATAGTAATTAGCCATGCAGACAGTTTTGGTTTTATTTGCAAATGTAATTAAGTTTGTGTCACCCTGTTAAGAAAAATTAGTTGAAGGTAAAATATTTAACAACACTGCATCCTTTCTGTACTTATCCAGGTAAACTGACCCTTTATTTCTCTGTTTGGTAAATGTTAGCATGGAGGACTTGTGTAAACTATCTGCACATGGCTGATTGAAGTATGTCTAATGGTCTTGTGGGAACCTTAATTAATAAGAAATACTGCTTAAACCTGGTGAAATCATCAAAGGACTCGACCCAACAGGACTTCAGAAGTGAGAAAACAAACTTATCAGTCAACTCAGACCGTGATGTCTAGACTGAATTTCAATCCAGCTAATTTTCTGCATTTTCACGTAAGCGAGCAAACCAGACAGTGTAAACATGACGTTTGCTACCTTAACTTCAGACTTCTGCAGCACACACAGACAATAGCGACCACAGCATTATCGTGTCTGCAGCTGGACGTGTATTTATGTACATTCAGTCATGTCAGCAAGGTTTTGCTGAAGTGTTTAACGCAGAGAAAGAATAATTTTCCCCTTTTCTTTCTTTATAAACAAAACACTAACACCGTATAAACCAAATGGGGCTAAACAAAGTGAGCAAAGCTAATTTCAGTCAGACAAAGAGGCATACGAGCACATTATCACAACCACCTCAGGCCGTTTGTTTTTCAGTCAGGTAATGAGCAACGTACTCCGAGGTGGATTATACATATCTCCTGGGGGAAAAAGGTACTTCTATTTCCAAGAAAAGTAATCATACAAAATGATACTTGCAATTTTTTTTACTGTCATTCGCTGGGCTCTACAGAGTGATGTTAGTCAAATGAGACCAGTGTCACCATCTGAACAACCCGATTTGCCACGCCATTGGTGCAGCCCGTCATTTAATTCACAGCACACGCGAGTGACGGACTGGGTGGAGCAGGGAGGGGGTGGGGGAGGGAGGGAGGGAGGGAGGTGATGTTCACGGCTGCGTGACGTGAATTAGCACTGAGGGGAAAGAGAGATGATTTGAAGTTGCGCTGACAGCTGGGACCATAACGCCCGGCTGCCTGCTGCAGCATGGCAAATAGAGAGAGAAGGCACGAGAGTGATACAGAGCGACTTCTCCAGACAGCCAGCACTCCTTCATCTCTTTTAATTATTTCAAATTGGGCTTCAGGAAGCAATTAAGGCAGAGAAGGAAGACAACGTGCCTTTGCATCAAGTCAATGAAATGCAAAGTGAATGTTGTGATACATATTCAGATGTTTTGTGAAGGGATGGCAGGCTCTCAGACGAGCTGCAGCCTGAGGGGATAATGTGCCGGAGCTGAAGCAGCCGAGTTTCCAAATGACACTTTCATGACTTCAGTTATGGATTCGGGAACAAACTCAGAGTTTCCAGATAGTTTAAAGAGACATTAAAGAGGGTATTTCACCATTTATACACAACTGAGTATTAACTGGTCCGTGGCTTACAGCTCCACATTTGTATGAAAATCTACATCATGAGTTTAGAGTAACTGCAGTGTTTGACAACTGCAATCAATTTCATTTAAAATGCCTGTTGTATCATTAATTGAAGTGAGCCTGTTAATGTTCAGAGAGTGTACTGCCAATCACAGCTGCAGAGCATAAAGAATATAAATGTGTATGTGCGCCACTCCACATGGGTCGAGCAGGCGCAGCAATAACTCATGAGCAGAATAAAGTACTTAACAAAAAGAAATCATAATTAATAAATTGAAACACAAATTACACTAATGTTTAATGGACTGATACAGTAAGTTTGAAGCAAAACAAGCTGATCACAGATTATAGCTTCCCTAATATTTAGTCTGAGGATACATATGCTGAATTACCTCATGACCTTAAAGTAAATTAAGTTGAACCTACTTCGACCACTCTTCTGGAAATAGGATGGAGGAGGAAAGACCCTTATTATTTATGTTCACATAATTCACATGTGTTTGTTTCTTCAAGGAGAATCCTGTAATCTTGGCATCAAACTGAGGTTGGAAGTTGTAAATCTGAAATGTGGCTGGTAGAGATGCTAATATGCAATGATGCAGCGCTTGGGAAAGGCACGTAAACAAGGTGAAATCGAATGTAATCATTTCATTTATTAATGTCAGAGAATAGCCCATCATTATTTACCCAAGTGGAGCTGGCACATCAAGAAAAACATCAAGTACTTTTGGAGCGCTTTCAGGATGCCTAAACTAGAGATTTACAAACTCTGAAAGTATCTGTCGTCACATCTGAGTTGTTTCAATAAGCGCAATTGTTTATGATTTTCTTTATACCTACATCATGTTTTTAATGTTTTTTTAATGCTTGCCAATTTCAACACCAGAAGAAGACAAAAAAAATGACTGCAGAATTGTTTTTGGCTTCCTTGAGTGATTATGTAAGTGAAACTCAAGAATTAGTTTAAAAAAAGAAAATCAAGATTTCTTCCCTTTCAAGATGTATATTGGAATTTTAGCAGATCCCTAACATTCAACACCTTACAGATTAAATTAAAGCATCTTTCAGAAATTCAAGACTTTGTAAAACCCTGTCACAGTTTAAGCTGACGTCTTCAATCATCATTGTGGTCGACATACAGCTTGTACTTGCTGTCTAACTCATTTCCGCTCTTTTGACACCCGTCTCACCGTCCTGGAAGACTCTCTCCACGTTCAGGCCATAGGTGGAGCAGGTCTCATAATATGTGCAGCGCTTCAGGTCGTTTGACAACTTTCGGGCCCTCGAGTCATCGATCACTCTGGGGTTGGCGGCACTGATTGCATCTAAGAGAAGAAGTTAAAGAATATGTTAGTCAAACTTTTGTAATTAACTGTAAGGCTGATGATAATCTGTGACTTTGCTCCGGTCAACATACTTTACAATAACATCAAAAACAAGTCACAAATTAATACTTTGAGATGAAAAAGAAGTGATGCTGATGAAACGTTTTGAGACTTAATCCTTTCTGTCTCCTTTCTGAATTGAAATTATGCTCAGATTAATGAAGGAAATGATTTAACAAACCCACCACTGGCTAACAGATGTGTTATATTAATTCCTGGACACTATGAAGGTCACAATAATAAGTTATTTCACATCAAGCTTTGGCTAAACAGACATAACCTGCTGTTTGTTTTAGTGTTTTTTTGTTAACAACAACAAAAAGTTAAGATATGTCAGACAGGATTGAAGTTTTCATGGTGTAAAGACAGTGTCAGAACACAGTGTACAATCTGTGTAACATTTGTAGCTCCATAATGGAAGAAATAATATCTCGACAGAAAACACTGTGTTTATCAGAAGTAGGACAAGCACCTTGTGTTCCAACGAGGACCATTGGGACCTCAGCTGTGTTCCTGTAGCTGGAAAGGCGCAAGAAGTAATTGTAGACTGTCTGGAAGCTGATCTCGTCCTCCAGGCTAAAGACGAAAACCACCGCATCCACCCAGGCAGCAAACTGAGGACAGAGAAAGCAGAGGTGGTGTCTCATTATCGCTCGAGAACATGCAAACAACAGATTTTTTTTTTTTTATACAAAAACTGTGTTTCGCCTATTGTTATATTACTTGGTTGTTCAAGCTTCTCTGTGCAGAATGATTTGCTTGCAGAGTTTGACAAAAGAAGACTGTTTTCACTTTTATCCACTGATAAGTTGAAGTTTCTTTGTGCTCATTTTAAACCTGAGTTTAAGACCAACTACTTGATATCAGATGACAACCATGTTCCGAATATGCAAAAAACATATGTGCAGAGTTTTAAATGAAAACACGATACGTTTGCTGTGCAGTATTGCGAATTCTAAAATATCTAATTTGCATGTTCATTAATTCCAGATTTAGCTTCCATGAGGAAAAAAGAATAGGTGTAACTTTAAGAAATTTGAAACAAAATAAGTGAGCATTTTGAATCAAATCAAAACCTAAACATATTTTTAATGCTTACATTTATCTTATGATGGGCCAAGTAATAATCTTATGTTGTCACATCTATGCACAAATCAGTATTGGTGTTGCAGGCCTTCTTTTGACTGAAGTTCATACATACAGACAGAAGGGGGCAGTGAAGCAACAGGCATAGTACACTGTCTGTCTTGTTTTCAGGCAAAGTTAACAGCACAATGTGGCAAGACAGTGAATGATTAAACACCACTACTGTATCCTTATCTGCTTTTTGTATTCCCACAGCCGTCACCGTCCTGGAAATCTTTGTATCTGTTGCATCATATACGTTCATGATCACTGCGCAGTTTATGATCTAACAGAGGGGAAAGGGTTTCCTTAACCGGAGCAAATCATTCCTAATCAGCATCCATTGTAGGAAAGAGGTTAAGCAGAGTCGGTAGTAACAGTGACAATCAAGTGATAACTATTCTCCCGTATTACCCTCTTCTTCATTCAGCTTTCACATCTAGCCCAGACCCCCGTAGGGAATGAATGGCAAATCAAGCCTCCAAGCCACAACTCTACTCCTGTGAGCGTGAACATAATGGAGGCCTTTAATTATACCGCTAATTACACAGGCAGCTGACAACTGAGCCAAACTCATTTCTGTTTCCCAATCTCACCGAGCGTAATGCAGGCGTAAATCTGAGCTTTGCCAGGCCAGGTATGAGTAGCTGCTAATGGAGACGCATGGGTGAGCTCACACCCAGCTTACATAAGAGCAGAAACAATGAATCTTGTTAATGAAGACACGAGCAGGTCGGTTTGTATCCTCGGCTGTGGGGTTTTGTTAGCATTTTTTTGAACCCACTTTTTAATTGACATTTTTTGGTTTTGGTTTAATTTGTAAAAAGAAAAGAAAAATGAATTAATAAAATTCTTGGTAAAAAACTAAGAATGAACATGACACCAGTATGTAAATGTGGTACTCCCTTGTCAGATAGAAGTTCCTTCAGTTAATTGCGACAAAAATAACAAAAAATATTTAAGAACTAAGACTACAGCAGTGACGATAAAAAACATTCAAAACATCCTAATACTGAAGTTTTTCCACGTATACTAAATACATGTTAGCTAAATAAATGAATGTTCTGTATGTTATTCTTTGCTGGGAAAAACAGAGAAAAGATAAGTGTTCTCTAGTGGTGAAACTTTTACTCTGTTACTTTTTTTTGGCTACTTTGTGGCAGAAAAACAAGCTGAGGATGCATCATTGTTATGTTGTCATCTTCTAAATTAATACAGTGAACATGTAATAGCATCATTTTAAGTTGTGTTTCTGACTTCCTAAGTATTCAGTCTCTTCGAGCTCTGTTTCTGTCTCCACCAACTCCTGTTAGAAACATTTGGCTCTGCAGAAGCTATAAGTTCCTAAGCTAGTTGCTAACTTTATCTGTCTGCTGTCTGGGGCAAACAGCAGGCTAATGGAGTGTTTTTAATGGAAAAAAGACATCTGCAACATCTGGAAACAAAGCTGTTGAAGGGTTTGCGAGTGAAAAGAAACTGTTGTTTCATGGTTGTTTGTCATGACACCAAAACAACGGGCTAAAAGATACTAAAATGCTATGAGTTACTTTTTTCAATTCATCATTTTGTCCATTGCTACTATAAAAATAATAATAAGAGAAACTTCAGAAGGTACTTGTGCTTCCCTTTTTTACATTTTACATTTTATGCTGCTTTGTATATAGTATATTTTTAACACATGTTAAAAATATACTGTGTGTTTTAGTCAATTA
>JAPZDY010000004.1:14669303-14691442 GCA_029783645.1 Ctenochaetus hawaiiensis | reverse complement strand
TTTTGTCCATTGCTACTATAAAAATAATAATAAGAGAAACTTCAGAAGGTACTTGTGCTTCCCTTTTTTACATTTTATGCTGCTTTGTATATAGTATATTTTTAACACATGTTAAAAATATACTGTGTGTTTTAGTCAATTACCTTTATTTGAGTTTTAATCCAGTTATAGCCAATTTATAAAAGGCGTGATCAACAACTGAAATTTGATATATTGTTCAGTATTCAAAACACCCATTAGTATACAGTACAGTAAGACAGATCTGAAAGAATAATTCAGATGCAATTATGCAAAAGTGAATGTTAGCATGAATCCTTGACTGTTTGCCTTTGGAAAAGCCAGGCTGGATGAAACAGTACAAAACACAGATGCCCCATCTTAAGCACATTTAAGTCCTGTAAGAGCTGTAAATGGTAGGTAAAGCTCAACACTCTAGTAAAACATGACTCAAGAATCGTCAAGGATAAGAGTCTGATGCCTGCTCTCTCATTACACAAGGCTGGATTACCAGGAAGCATTTCCACAATTCACTTGCTTTAGAAAAGCATAAAATAGCGATAGAGTATCAGTATATCCACTACATCTTCTTCTAGACGTGGTAAAACCCAGTAAGGGATAAAAAAGTAGCTTCATTACTCCTTATATTTCGCATACTAATAGAGCGATTACGTGCTGCGTTGTCCCTTTGACCACAAAAATGATTTTGGCAGAGCTTGTTCATTGATCTGTTGCTGCCCCTTAAGTGCTTTCGGTAGAACAACCACAGAGTGCTGTCACACTGCTGCAAACATTCCTGCAGAGATTTAATGGTCTGTCTCTAAAGAGTTCCTGTCTGCATGACAGTTTGCAGACAGTTTCTGTCTGACGCAGCTCACAGATTTTTTTGTTTTTTTTTTCCGGATCAGCCGTCCTCTTACCTGCAGTTCTGGAGGCCCTCCTTCATCTCTGATCAGAAGTAGGTAGCTCTGTCCATCCACCACTATTTCTTTCTTGAATCGTCCACCTGAAGAAGAGACATTTATATAAAGGTGGTTCATTTAAATTGTGTTAAAATAAATTTGGTGCAGTGCTGGTGCAAGATGATATTAAAAATGTCTTTCTTTTTTTGGGGGGGATGTAATAACTGACCATTAGGGGTTTTCCGAGCAGAGAGAGACTGCAGACACATTTCACACTCATCAATCGTAAAAACCAAAAATGAGGATGTACCAGATTTAATATCAGAACACAGTTTGACATGCCTCATAAAAGTTTGGGGAGATGAGTCTAAGTTTAAGAGCAGTTCTCAATTTTTTTAAACCTCCTGAATGTGTTGCCTTTAGGATCATACGCCGACAGGAAACCAGGTCTCTCTGGAGCCAATTATGTGGGCGAGAAATTGCCATTTAGCGTGTCTAATGCACAGCTGCTGAGGAAACAAGTTCAGTGCCACTGTCACTGAACTGCCACAAACCCTGGAAAGGCCCAACAAACATCATCGACTATATGTTTAGTGTCTATCACTCGACCGCATGAGCTGCGGCGGGTTCGAAGATTAGTTTTCACAACACAACTCATTACACTTTGCAAAGAAATGATAAGACCAGGAAAATAATTATAGCAAAGAGACTAAAAGAGTGCAGGCGATGGGAGATAATATCAGAGGCAAAAAAAACCTCATTTTTATTCTAAGCTGGTGGGCCTCGGGTCACATCATGTCCACAGGACAATAGAGAGCTAATACTTCGACTCCATGCAGCCTTGAGTTTTGCTCCCATTTTCTTCATTTCATTTCTAATACAAATGCATATTCCTTGCTGCTAGCAAAGCTGGCTGCCAGTGAGGAGGAGAGCAACGGGGAGAACTATGCAGCAAATTAGATTTTGCATATCATTTGAATGGTTTGCGATCCTGTTGAGATTAAAAAGATTCAAATGAGAAAGTTGTGAGGCTAGAGATGTCCCTGGGAGTGAAAACAGAGCCTCATGAATAAGAAAAAAAGAAGGGGGAAAAAAAGCCGAAAGCGATTTGGCAAAATTGAATAAAAGCACAAATTTGAAGGTCTAGGAACGATCATGAAATAAGTCAAAAAATGATGCTGAGAAAAAGGGGATAAAACTACACCTGTTACGCTCATCAGATTTCGCGGGGGGGGGGGAGTTTCATAAGCAGACATGTTAGCTAAGATCCTTATATGATTAGATAATAAGAGTGTCAGAGATCAGGCGGCTCAACCGGCACATGAAGAACCAGAGATTTCACATCACAAAAGAGCTGTAAGGGCCATACAGTGGATGGGCCCTGTAATTTTTAATAGGCAGACAGTATTCCTGTCTCAGCAAGCAATACATATCCACTTGAGCCACACTTCCACCCTGTTAAGTCCACTTTAGCCCGCTTGGCAAATAGGGGATTCTCCCAGCCTTCTGCACAGGCTCTCAAGCCCTGCAGGATGGCGGTTGTGTAACAGACAGAGATTCACGTAGCACCAGCCACTCTTTTTCTTTTTTTTTTTTTTCAAACTAAAGTCACAGAGCTTTAGAGATTCAGACAAAGGACTCAGAAACTATGTGTCTGTGTGTCTCTAAATCCCGTTTGAAAAGGGAGAAAAAAGATGAGGAGGATCTCGTTACACAGGAAGACCGGACCTGCACGTTACTGAAAACCAGACATTTATCAGACTGTAACGGTGAGATGAGATGTTGAAACGCCTCAGAGAGATATTACGGTTTCATGGCACACAGTATTACACAGTTATTATCACTGCTTAACATGAGCCTTAAAGGAATAAAAACCAAAGGAGATTTCTGGCTGAACATACGTTTTATTATAATTTTACAAATTATAATGCCCTGACTTACACTGAATATGAACCCAAACTCTCTATATATATTTTAAGTAACACTAATATGATAGGATTCAAGACCATAGATAAGCAAATATACTGTGGTAAGATAACAGTCAATTTTCATACCACAGTGTATTCTTAATTTAGAGTTAGTGCGGGGCTTGGCAGCTTGTGCGTTTGCCAGAACAGATTATGGAAAAGTCTTTCTAAAATCAGCTTCTGTAATGAAAGCATATGGCTCTGCTGAAAACATAGATAGAATTTGAAGTAAACATTTTCTGTTACATAATCATGCAGGACGCCGCTGTCTTTATTTAGAGCTGAGCCAACACAATGCATCCAAAGAAAATAGCCCTGTGCCTTGAATAAATGAGGCAGACTACCGTAGTCTTCGGCATTTAAACGCTCTCCTCGCTCATGATGAAAAGTAATCATGAATTATTTGAGTGTGTTGCTCGACCTCCCATAAAAAAAAGGAAAAAAAAGGAGGTGACGAATGATCTCGCAGACAGCCTACGGAGGGATGGTAAGTTGGTAGGCACGGTTAACACGCAGCGAGCATACTCTGCTTACACGGAGGCTTAGACCTTGACACGGAGCCACAATCCAGCGGAGCTCCATCCGGTGTTGCCATGGCAACACACCCCGGTACCTTTTTTCAGATATCATAGCGAAAAAAAAAAAAAAAAAAGCCCAGGAACAGAAACGGTGCAGAAAACAGCCACCGCCGAACCTCCCTCTGCCGGGCAGGGCTCGTGCAATGTAAATACTCAAATCTGGAGTGAAGCCAGTGTCAGAGCACAAAAAAAAAAAAAATAGAGAAAAAAAGAAAAGAAACAAAGAGGAGCAGAGCAGCTGCTAATTGTGAGTGAGACAAGTGTGTTTTAGCACAGCGAGCACACTTAATGTAAAGCTCACACACACACACATGCTGATATCTGAGCTGCCATGTTTCCTTGATTATGACAACAATGCTCAGTATGTTTTTTCCAGTATTGCCACCATTGATTTCTTAAGGACTAATTAAGCTATGAGGATTTTTTTTTTTTTTTTTTTTACTCCCTTGGTGCAGCAAAATGCCAGAAACTAATTATGCGCTTCATGTCTCATCCTCACTATAATTACACCAAAATGAAACACTGCAAACCCCTCAAAGATCATCAGTTAACTCTGGGTTTGCCAACATCTTTGTGGGTTTTTGAGAGGAAGGGTTTACCATTCAGGCCAGAGGGGGCCTTTCTCATTATGATTGTGCTGACAAACCGAAGAAAATCTGATTTTCAAATCTCAGAGAGTTAATTAAAACAGTGAAGGGCTCCTTTCCTTTCTGACATAGACCCCTCTGAACACCGTAAACGACAACCGTGACGTAAACTGTTCATGATTGTAATAAAAACTGTAATTTACATTTAAGGAGAAATGATGGGGTTTAGTTTTTACCGTAATACTTCAAAAATAAGTGATCTTAACCGCAAGAATTGACTAGAAATGTTACACTTTGTTATTATCTTGCATGTTTTACTTTAAAGAGTACAAAGAAAATTGATAAAAATAACCCTTGCCAACTGTCATATTTTGGCATTTGGAGGCTCAATATGTTCCAACGCTCAACATTTTTTAAACAAACTAATTAGAAAAAATTCCCTCACAGTGATAATTTTAGCCCCATGCTTTGTGTAAATATAGTTTTCCCTTTGTACAGTGTTGAAATCAATGCTGAAATACTTGACTTTTCTTCATGTGGAAAAACAAAACTAATTAACCAGCCAGCAGATTTCTGGAGAGCTTCACTTATCAAATGCCTTTGAAACACGTCAGGTTGTCACAAAGCTAATAACAAGGCTTCTCTTAATTCAATAAAAGCTTTTCATTTGTTAGCAGCCATGAGTTTAACACAACTGGTTAGCATCCTGATCTCAAGGCCATAAGAGTCGGAGGAAACACGCTGCTTTCATCTGAATCTTTGTGATTTTTTCTCTCTGTGACTGACATGTTTATGTTCACCTCCTGACTCACAGCTCCAGCAGCAGACTCTTACCTTCAGGAGACTCCTCCTGCACATATGTGCCTGTCAAGTACCGGTGAACCAAGGCAGACTTCCCACTGGACAGGTTTCCCACAATACCCTGCAAGGTCAAGGGCAACACACTGTGGTTATTGCTGACAGGCGTAACATGACATGAACAAGGCACGAGCATTTGTAGACTTCAAGGACTGTAATGGTGACCTGACAAAAGTTTCTGAGCACAGAGTTGTCGTACTTTGTGTCGGAGTGAAGCCTTGTAATGTTGAAAGCGTCATTCATAAAGGGTTAGATGACCTTGTGTTGAGGATTTTTTTTGTCCAGCTGCTGTTTCCAAGGTGAAGAATGAACCTTTAAGCTTTATCATAATGGTGGTTTCATTAATTGAAGCCTGCTTTATACGGACTGACTTTTATTACAGCAAAAAACAAAAACACTTCATCAAGAGATTAAGTATCACAGATTTAACATTTTCCAACAGACACTATGAAAAAACAACAGAAACTTGGTAGTTTGTTTCACTGATAAGGTTGCTGTTTGGCTGACATGTATCAGATCATACTTTTACAAGTTTTCCTGAATGCACCACCCAGCAAAGGCTTTCAAAGCAGCTCCAGCTCACAGCAACTTTATTAGAGCTTGACTGATGATTCAGTGGTTAATGACGGTTAACGATGGTTATTGTAAGAAAATTACAAATGCATTTTATCAGTGCTTATTGAAGAATATAAAAGTAATGTGAAACTACAAAGAAAAAGAAATGTCTTAAATCTTTACTGGTTTGACCATCAGTTAGCACTTCTAAGTTTCCTCATAACTGTAAAACCTTCTGCTCAGAAAATAATTTTGTCGCAGCTGTTTCTTGAACATTTTAAAAGTAATTCTCATCAACATGTTTTAGACCATGTCTTCAATGTGTATAATGAATTATGGCCCCCTTTTTTAAATGATATTTTATCTGTACATGGCTCAAATATGCAGCATTAGTTAGGCTTTAATCAATTTTAATGCAACTCTCTCACAGAAGAGAAATGAGGACTCAATTTTAACTGTGAAGAAAGTTGAGATTAGTTCTATGTTGGCAAGAACTGAGACAAACTGCTGCCCTGAAGGCAGAAAATCAAGCAAAAAAACAGAACCAAATGGAAAGTTCTCATGGTTTTTTAGTTATTTGGTCCTCTGCGCCTGCTGCACGAGGCTGGAACATTATTAGGAAAGTCCTCATAACATGCATCAGCTTGGTTGCAAACCCCCCCACACACCCCCTCCCCTCAACCCCCACTGCTTCCTCTCCCTGATGTCTAGACCAGACCTATCTACAGCGCCTTCGGGGTGATGCATGGTGGAGGGTGGCCTGATGATGCCAGCATGTCTGGGAAGAACAAAGGCAGCAACATGCCTCATCTCCTCCTCCTCCTCCTCCACCACCTCCTCCTCTACCCACCATCACCCTCTTCCTTTTTAGACCATTAGTGGGTGTCGCAGTCAGGTATGGTTCTAATTATAGGGCCATTTGAGGCGCAAGAGAAAATATCTGTTAGAGGCCTTTCCCAGCCTACCTCCCCCCCCTCAGACTGACGCGTACATATACCACGAGGCACCCCAGCAGAATAAGCTCTAAGTTAGCAAAAAGTTGTAGGCCGTGTGCGGTGAAAGCTATGAGTCAACACAAATCGACTTTGAGCGACCACTGAACCGGTGTTCCTGCTGTTTTTACTGTGCAGCTCTGGGACCTGCTGGGATATAACATTCATGAAACCAAAAAAGCTGCATCAGCACTCTTCAGTAGAAAAAAAAAACAAAAACCTTTTGCTCTTCTTTGTAGGTGTTTGGATTTGATCTGAGTGCAGCATTTGAAGATCAAAAGATGGCAATAAAATAAGGTTTGACCACAGTTTAGTTGAGGCAAAAAAAAATACAAGGGTACGGCTCACTGTTGTGGCAGATGTTTTTCTCACCCTTGTGAGAATGTTTTGACTTCATGAATGAGAAGACATGAGTTTCGTTATAATATTAAAAAGCTTCTGACACGTATGACCAACTTCCTTTCAGTGTGACCTTGTTGCCGAGCAGCGACTCTTTGAACAATTTTTTGAAAAGGAATTACAGATATTTTGAGACATTTAATTCAGTCTTTCCGGGGGCCATTTAACAAACCCCTGCGTGGAAGCTGCCAATTAACACCTTGGTAACATAAAAAGAAACAGACACGCTTTAAGTGTTTGAAGCCAGAAAAAGCAAGTTTGTCTTTGAGCTCCCTGTGAATTCTCCCCCCTTTCATTCCCATTGAAGTGTTCCCTTTTTTTTTTTTTGCAAGGAACCACAACAATGAATTCACCTAACACGGAAATATTATATAAACTGTCAGAGATGGTGGAGTGCAGTGTTTTTTGTTTTTTTTTTTTTCCAACTCTTTATGGGTGGATGGCATTAAAATCATGTGAGGATGTTAGTTGTGCATTTGGCAGTGGCTGCGCTGTGTGCTTCACTGGCGGGTGGGATCAGACCCAGGATGTGTCACTAGTCTAGCCCAAAACTGTCACTCATCTCGCGTCCTGTTGCAAGCCACCCTGCATCTCCATGCCAACGCATCTCATTAAAAATCACCCACTACGCGCCAGGGGAAAAAAAAAAAAAAGTCAGGGCCAATTTCTCAACTGTTTCCTCTCATGTAAAAGGCATAAGCGGTATTACATGGACAGAACATGCTTTCCCACTGACATTTAAATCTATCAGTAAGATGAAACCTGACCAACAGAGGAGCTGTTAGATGTATGAAAAGTTACTCACCACTTTCAGCTCTGGCACTGACCGACTCAATGTCCATTCCTGGCTGTTGACGAAAGAGTCTGAAAGGAAAAAAGTCAAAAAAGAAATGAAGTCAGACGGAGCTGAGAGGTAATCCATCTGTTTGAGTCCCATCTGACCCCAGCTGCAGATAATATGGCATTAACTGTATTTTCCACTGGATGATGGCAAAGGGACTTTACAGCTACAGTTTATAGACTAACTGCAGTGTGTGCAACAAGTTTTATGATTGATTGTTCAGCTGTTATACAGATATGACAAACTCTTGCTGCAGTCTGATAGAGTTTTGCTGTTTGACCTGCTGAGTGATCAATTATTGTGAAGAAATGTTCAATGGTGTTTCACCTAGTTTTTTCCTACTCATCTTTTCTTTCCTACACACAAACAATCCACAGTTATCGAGCGGGGCTGTGTCAAAGGTTTATGGACTTGGACTTGCAGAATCATGCTGAAGCAAACCCGCTGACGTTATGGGGGTCAAATGGTCGGACAGATAATGTCTCTTCAATTAGCAAACTTTGACCGTTGCATATGTCGTACTCTCAGGATGAAGCAAGTGTTCTTTTCTATATGTTTCATTGCACTTTACTCCAAAAGAGTATTCAGATTATATGACCAGAAAACAAGCAAATTGACACATGAAAGCTGTGAGAGTTACACAGAGATTCATATACTGGACAACAATGGTCATTTTGTGAAACAAAAAGATTGAAAGTTGAACAGTTTCACCTGGATATTGGCTGATTTTCTTATTCTTGACATTTTGCCAATGAAATGATAGGCAGTGAAAGAAACAGCCAGATTAATCTAGAATGAAACTTATATTTGGTTGCAAATCTTAAACACATTCAATGAAACAACCAGTCTGCAGATTTCCCTCTTACTGATTTAACTGCTCACATGCACATTGGCCTGTGTATTACGATGACATATACTGTGTAAGGATTGAAAAACGTCTGCCATTTCATAAAAAGCTCTATCCTTGATTTTGTTGTGGTGCAAACTACAAGAATCGCAGAAAATTAGCATGCAGGCAACACAAACAAACCTGACACAGAACAAAGTTATTCTGAACAGGAGAAGACGAGCTCTGTCAGGCAGAAAAAACAAAGAGTTCTTACCTAAAGGAGAAACTACTGCTGTCACATGTATGTTGTTTGGGTGTTTACACAGACTCTTCTCCACAAAAGATTCAAACACCACTAATTACAGGGGAGTGTATCATTATCTGGATGTGAAATAATCTACTCTGGTCATCTTGCGCAGTCCAAATATCAAGTTTCCTTTGTGGATTTACACTTATGAAACGTATAAATGCTGAGAAGGAACTGTGAGACACCTACGTTAAGTCCAACCTCTGGAGGCCGTTTTCATGCACAGTAGGATTTAAACACAGTGAAAACTCTAAACAGGATTCAACTAATCTGTTTTAAAAAGACAGCCGTTATCGAGCTTGATTCAACTTGTTTGGGGTTTTTTTCACTGACATTTGGAGACTTTGACGAGACAATCCCGCTCTCTGAACTAAAATCACAAATGACAACTGCACAAGCAGAGCCTGTTTTCCCACAGAGATGAAATACACAGCAATGTGTCATAACAGCTATTAGAACAAAGACCACCTTCCTGTTTGGGATCATGGCTTTCTCACCATCTGAGCCCCCCAAGAAGCAGATATCATCTCTACTACAAGAGCGTAGACTCCTTGTCTGCAGGCAACAAGGTGGTTAATATCGAGTCAACCCCCCTCTTCACTCCCTCCACACATCTAAACCATAACAATTAGAGTGTTCACACAGCAAACAGGGAGTGATCATTACTGTAAGCCTGTTTATTGCAGCAATAGCGGTTTCCCTTCATGCCCACGGCGGTTTTTTATATGAAAATGACAGCGTAAATATAAAGTTTACCACTGCCACTATAGGACACATTTCCATTCTCTCTCCAAAATGTATGCTAAGGGCGCATGAATCATAGCTGAGCAGACCCGAGCCAAAAATTCCTTTATCTACAACAAACACGGTGAAACAAAAAAAGAGAGCCTCAGTTAAAATGTTTACTTATTTGTGACCTCCATTTACAAAGAGGCTCAGGCTGCTGTGGATGTCTCCCTTGTTGTGGGAGAGAAGGAGAGGAGAAAAGTGCATCCCCGAACAGAAGGCCTTTCATCGAGCATTGTGTGGAGCAGAGTAGTCTTTAAACAGCACGCCTCACGTTAAGCCCTCTCAGTGTGGGTTTGACATGTCAGAACAGGAGCGAAGACACCCATCTGATTCAGTTTTTTCTTTCAGAGCAGGAAACTGAGTGCAGGTCACAGCTCTTGGAGGTAATATCAGATAAGGCTGCTGCCTCATTTTCGTGGATTTCCTGCATTTTGTACAAAGCTGTTATTTTCAGACGCATTCTTTGTGGCTTCATGCGATGATTTTTATTTATGTTATTATTCACATAATTGGAGGGTTTGCTAAAAGGTAACAGTCACAACTTACAATTAGACAAACACACTGAAAGGTAACCCAGCATTGACAAAGAATTAATGAATGGAGAAATAAAGAGGAGGAACTCAGAAAAAATTAAAAAAAAAAAATAAGCAGAAAAAGCAGCCAGGTGCATTCATGTTTTCATCACACTTGCTCAGTCAACATTATCAATATTTTAAAGAGGGACACATTCAAACCAAGGCCACTCCATTGATAGCCATACAGGGAGACTGGATGTCATCAGAGGCCAAGAGAAAAATGAAGCTGTTAGCCAATGACTAGCGCTCCATTTATGAAACAGCACGCTCCTGTATTACTGACCATAACACCACTTACGCTTCCAAGGACACAAAAACATTGAAAAGAAGAAGAAAAAAATTAAGAGCTGTGACACAAAATTCGACAACATCCGACACATGCATTTCCCACAACAACTAAAAAAGCTTTTTAGGAAATCATCTGATGGTTTCCTCTCCTCTCGTGAACACACCCATGACAAATAATAACACAGGGAAGATGCCCGACTTTTGCCATGCTTGAAGCACACACAAGACAACCAGTTTGGTATCCCACTAAAAAAAAAGAAGCCCTAATTGAATCCATGTGCTCCGTGTTACGTCAGGCTTTAAAAATGAGCATCCCCACATTACAGTGTCCCAGAAAGCCTATGGAAACAGAAAGCTCCGGCATCTGTGATGCTTACAGAGGACACCAGTGTCTTTGTCTCCACGAGGGGGAAACTGCGTTGCCAGCTTGTTTGTTAGGTTTTACACTTCACTGCTCATGTCTACTCAGATAAAAATGACCATTCAAACTGAGGGTAGCCGAGCACAGTCGTCCCTCACTTATTCCATTTCATGAGAGAAGAAAATGCATTGAGAGCAAAAACGCTGTGCATATTGTTAGAGTGCGTGTGCATGGGGCGAACATGCAAACGTTTCTACGTGCAGAGAATCTGAAGTGGGTTTTTTTGGAATGAAAGAGAGGACAACCTTGAGGTCTAAGTTTCCACTCCAGCTCTGACTGACTTCCCAACTATGCTTTCCCACTATCATAAATTACAGGGGGAGAATTTAGCTAGCAATTAGTATTTCTTCTACCCTTATTTGCCAACCTCACGACTTACCAACATTCCCTGTCTGACTACTTTTATCATGCCCATGTTGACAAAATGGCTCTGTACCATCCTCCTTCTGTGTGCTGCTCTCCAGGGCCGTTTACACAGCGAACAGCCCAGTCAGAGCTCTTATCTCTGCCTTTCCAAGCTCCAAAACGCCAACCTCCTATTTCCATCAAAGGAGGTGAGTGACAAACACAATCAGCAGAGAACTAGGTAAAAATCTTTACGCCATGCCAGTCTAATGCCGTCCCGATGGCCTGCCCTACTTAAAGCTCTTAAAGCCTTGTGCTGTCTGCAGACAAGCATTGATCACTTCTCTGAAAATAAATTGGACATCCTGGTTCAAACCTGACTCTCGTTCAACATCAGATTTGCAAATTAGGTTTTCAGACGTCTTGCAGTGCAGCGCTCGGGTTGATCGACTCAATTTGTAGAGTTAAGAGAGAAATGTGTCGGCTTTTCTTTTTCTTTCAGAGTCAAGTCAATAAATTAAAAGGGACAATAAATCATGAACTCAGGAGAAAAGCTAGAAAAAGGTGATGAACGATATACAATGTTCAGCCTCTAGTTCACCTTGACACAAACAGTTTGTTGACTTGTTGGTGAAAATCTGTTTCTAAAGCTGCAAGACGCTGCTCACCTCCTGAACCTCAGAAAGGAAGAACAAAATGTACCCCAGCTAAGATTAGCAGTGACAGATGCTCAAACATGAGCTATATTCATTTATTAACAGATTTCCCTTTGCTCATTCTCAAAGTGCGTCACTCTGTTAATTTTATATATTGCTGTCTCCCCGTTTCTCCAGCAGCAGGTGAGAAGGTGTCGTCACAGTGTTGCTGTTTGTCCCATTTTTCTCGAATGTGTCGATTTGTCTTGACCATAATTACCCGCTGTGAGTTTGGCTTACTCACCCGTGCTTAAATGAATGGAAAAGTAAAAGGCATCTTTGAAATTAATTTTTAATATGCAGATTTTGAAATAAACTGAGTAATTCCAACAGGGGAAGTGTAGTTTAGTGGAAACATTGCTAGCCGAAATTTACAGGAATGTTATGAAATGAGACAAAGTAAGAAGCAAAGGGAATTCTATCCTTATGAATTAATTTTATGTCAGATCTGTGGATCGCTGGGCGTTTTCATCAAAATGTCAGTAACAGCAAGTCAGAGCAAGGATCCTGTTGATACCTTATGCCAAGAAACTTATTACAGAGTCCCATTTACACTCCTATCTCCAATATTTCAACCTTCACTAGATGAATGCACTACTGACCACCTACACCTCACAACCAGCCACCCCTCCTCCATCCGAAAGACCCCCAGAGAGCCCTCATCTCAGCACATGGTTCACTGATCACCCATGCCTCCGCAGGCTCAACAGTGTGGCTTTGTTCATCCACAGGTGGGGGTGGGGGCACAGTCTGCACACCTCAGACCCCCTCACCATTTCCCTCCCTTCCCCCAATACCTCACTCACACACACACACAAGACTTGGAAGTTTTCAGTACGACACACTTGAGATGAGAGAGTGTGTGTGTTTGTGTCTTTTGTTTGGGGCGGAGCTTCAGCTCTCTGGATTCAATTTAAGAGCAAACACTCAGGCAGGTAGCAACAGGCGTCGAGTCCCACCCAGGGCATTGAACACCTAACTCTGCTCGGCCTGATCGGCACACCTACATTCCTGATGCCTTACTGACTGACTGCAGTGGAATAAATGGACAAACGACTCGACACTCCTCCACAGGAACAGGTTTCCTTGGTAACATGTCATGTGAGAATACAAACAGACTGGTAGCTCAACAACATTAGCCTCAAGACTCATTAAGGTTGTTATACTAGCATGAGAATAAAATATCCGCTTTGCTGGTTCACCGATTGGCCTAATGAGAATGAATACAGGATATGTGTGACCTGACATTAGTAGAAGGCATTAAGATGTCTCGGACAACTAATTAGGTCCTCATACGAAGGTGTGAAATTTGAGCTTGACGCACAAAAAAGTAGCAAATCACAGCCATTAATTCAGATTGTTACAAATATTTGCCTCTCTGCGCCTGCTTTCCCAGGCAACTGGACAAACACACTCCAGTGTCAGAGTTAACCTTTAAACACAGTGCTTAAGTCGTCTTCTCTTCGCCTAATCATTATAGCATGTAAGCCCTCTTAATTTAGCCCTGCGAGGCTGCCAAACGCATCCCTATTACAGCCACTAACTGCTTTAATGCTACTGCTTTAAGCCGTGTCGCTGCGAGGCCAACAGACAGCATTATCAAGACTCCCATGTCCTGTGTCTGGAAAACACAGCGACAGTACTGAGACTGTGTTATAGCATGGTGACACTACTGTAAAACAGTGTGTTCTCATCAGTCACGGGTGATTTCAGTTTGTTGTACTTACCTATTAATTTACTAACAGTGTAAGGCAAATTAATTGCTGTGTAAGTGCATACACACAGAGTGTTTACAGATGAAAAACACTCGAGAAATACTCGAAATAGAAAATTCCAAAACGACTCTCTGAAACCACACGTTTTTGAACGCCATCCAAACTTCCATTTTCCCATGTGTTTTTCATTTGCCTGTCCCTCTAAATCCTTCTAAAAAAAAAAAAGTGCACTTCCGTGTTTCTCTTGAGCTGTTACTTTCTGTGTGGTGGAGAAGGGGCTATAAATGGAGAACTGAGCAGAGGGATAAATTCAGCAATCTTGCAGGTCTTACCTTGACCTTTGTGGGAGTCAGTGCCTGCCAGAGTCTCTATGGTGACTGGCTGTGACTTATTATTCCCAGCCAGGGGATACTGGCCAGTGTCTCTGCTCGGGGACGGTTCGTTTTCACATTTGCCACTGAATGGCTGCTCTTTCCTCCTGAAACGGTTGGCTATGAGCTGCCATAAGCTTGGTTCCTCCTGAACTGGTTTGGAAGACAGTTTTGTTGGACAGAGCGGTACCTCCATTACCTTGACCTTCCCTTTGCTGTGGTACTGAATATATTGCATGCCCCCATCCTCAGTCTGCTCACTGGAAGTTGGAAGCATTCTCCCTGTGAGGTAAGAGAAAGGCCGTGGAGGCATTGCTGTCTCTTCAGATGTACTTTTAGTCCGAGAGTGTTCCTTTAAATCCGTTTCCGACCCTAGATTGACTTTGTCCCGGGGTCTGGTCCTCCTGATCCGCAAACTGAGGCTCCGTCTTAAGGAACTTAAAGTACCTTTAGGAGCATCAGATTTGGTGACCTTGGCAGTAGTTTTTGCATCTTTGTCACTTTCCCTCTCATTGCTCTTCTCTTGAGGTGCTTTGCCAAAAAGCCTCCAACGGAAGCCCCCTTTGAAAAATCCTCCTCCATCACTGCCTGCATGGCTGCAGCTCCTCTGGCTGTCGATCTCATCATCAGAGCCGATCTTTCTTAGCTCCAGTACTGTCATACTGACAGGCCTGGGCTTCCAGCTCCTCTGGCGGACCCTGGGGGTTACCTCTGCAGGGACCAGAGGCCGCTGAGTCACGACAGGATTAAGGCCATCAACAGCTCTCAATTCAGCCTTTCTGCTCCTGAACTGCTGGTCATTTTCTGCCCTTTTTAAGGGGTGCTGCGTCCGGGACTCCGACAGGACTGGGCCTGGGCCTGCCAGCATGCACACACTCCTGGGCCTCCGCAGCCGCCTGTCTTGATCTGGTTGAGAATCTCTTTGCTGCTTGACGGGGTCTCCATACATGCTCAGGGTTTTCCTACCCTGCCGAGCTTCATCCGGACGCGGCCTTCGCAACACAGCCCGGGGCAGTGAGCTGTGTCCTGCAACAGGGCCATGATCCCCAAAGACGAGCCCTTTAGCATGGACAGTGACAGAGTATGATGTTGCGCTCTGAATGTGTTGCTCCTGGATGTCTATCTTAGCACCTGACTCTGCCACGTCTGCCACAGCTTGCTGTAAGGAGTTACCTGAGTTCTTGGAGGGCTGTTTCAAAAACCTGTCTGTCCTCATTTTTCCCTCCACCTCCTCCAACTCCTCCTCATTCTCCTCCACCACTGCTGCCTCTCTTTGCCGTACTCTACCTGTGCAGCTCAGGGAGGGCCACCTGTCAAGCTCCTGCCGTGCCCTGCCCAGCCTGGGGCTGTTCTCCATTGGCACCACGCTAATTATCTCTCCTGCTTGCTGGCAGTTCTCCACCAGCGTTTGGGTGACCCGGCCCATGCCCGGCTCTGACACCACCGCATCTCCCTGCGTTTCTTTCAGGGTTACAGAGATGTGATAAACAGTTTTCCCTTGCTGCTGTTGGCCAATAGCTGTACTCCTTGAGGTCGCATCCACGGTCCCACTGCTAAGGAATAGCATGGCACTTGGCACAAACACTGATTTACACACACATCCTCATTCACACACCAATACAAGCGTGCAGTACAAGCCAATGCTCACATTCTGCCCCGGGAGTTGTTGAGATTCAGCTCATAAAGTCCTTCATCTGAAGACTAAATTCCTATGCCAAGCATAATCCTTCACCTTTGACATGGGAAAAAAACTTCAAACAAGTCAGAGCAAAGCCTTGCTGCCACCTGCATCCACTGCTGGATCCTTTACTCACAAAGACTCACACAGGCATTTAGATGATAGCTTCTTTCTCTCCAAACTTTGTTCTACCTGGAGTGCACAGACAGATGAATAAAAGAAAAACAGTTCATCCACTGCTTGTTTTGCAGTGAAGTCTGTGATAGCTGCAAAAGTTGCAACTTTAAAAAAAAAATTACTGAATCATCCTTCCTCTTTGGCAAGTTACAAACTGTGAGCAATCCTTGTTGTTGGCGGCGCAGACAAACCCCTTAATCTCTGAGCTCTTGCCATGCAGAGCATGAGGGAGTGAGTCTCTGTTTGAACTTTCAGCTGCCTTCCAACCCCAGGGACACATGGAAAACAAGGAGTGGATCCCACAGGCATTAAACACGCCCTCCTGATTTCTCCAGAGCTGCTGGTAGCCCCCAGTGACATAAACAGACTAAAGTAAACATGAGATTGCGAGAGGACTGTTGATTACAGCAGTGTGTAATCAGCTCAGACACCAGCAGTCATGAATGAACACTTTGTGTTCTTTTGATTAATGGCAAAACACAAAAAAGGGGGATATTTTCCCATGTTTGATGAGAGAAGAGACAGTCATGGAGTGCTTTGTTAAGTAATCCACCAGCTTTATTGACCAGCAGCTTGTATATAATTCAAAAGTCTAGCACAGAAAAATTGCCTAGGTTGTCCTCAGTTTGGCCTGATATCTTTTGGTAGAGAAAGACTTGCACAATTTAAGAAAATGCCAGCCTCTCAATAAAAGCCTGAGTTGGCGATGTGGAGTATCTACACAACTCCACACTACACTGGCTCCCACTACACAGCCTACATACAGTGGGAGAGCTCAAGCTTAATGGGTGAGACATCCTTCACATTTTCCTGCTCCATTTATTCGTTTTTAGACGTGCGCTGCTCTGTGATGCATTAGAGGACTGAAATGGAGCCATCAAACACAGAGGCCATATACTTTAAAGACCATCATCTGAATCATGCCAGATTTTACCTGCTTGACTCTGCAGCAATCTGGCTACAGTGCAGTTAGGACTCAAACACTGCCCCTTTGTGGTCAAAAAGAGAAAAATGCTGGTAGGAAACAAAACAGTGGGACATGTTCCCAGAGAAAAATTAATCAAATTTGGTTAAAATGAACATTGGTTTAATTTGCCTGAACAATGTTTGTGACACAAGATGAGAACAACCCTCTCTATAAAGTAATGAGCATTATAATGAAACCTCTCATTTCCTATATTACACACAAACCCAGTAACAGGTGCATGATTAGGATGTAGCGTCACAGCTCAAGAGGGCTTTTGGCAGAGAAAACTGTAGAATAAAATGGAAACATTGACTGCCCATTCTCAGAGCGTGTCACTGCGGGAAATCCAGTATAACCATGAAGCTGGAAGTTGCAGTCTAAGCGTCACAGCAGCTTTGTGCCAAAAAAGCAGTTGATATAAAAACATTTTTTTTTTTTTTCATAAAAACACCCTTAGGCTCTCTAATAGCTGAAAACAATCTTTTCCTCCGGTTGAAGGAAAAACTCCCCCACAAAGACATCAGTGTAAGCTCGTCTGAATCAAGGTCTTTGCCATTTCATAGCATTTCCAGCATGTGCAGGAACTGACACTGGAGTTGTTTCTTGGTGCATTTTTTTGCGTTCCTATCAGCAGACTGAGCAATGTTAGAGTGGAAACAATTGAAAACATTTATGGTATTGTTCCAGGAAACCCAGTGCTTTACATTTTAGCACGTACAGAAACCACACCTACACACACAGGAGGTAGAGTGTGTAGTATAAGCAGAAAAAATGCCAAGATGCCTTGACAGCTCATGTTAAGCTTTCAAGGTTTATTGTGTTGGCCTTTACCTGTGTCTAGAAAGCAGGGGTTTGGGATCATCTGAGGCTCAAGCAAATGTTCTTTTTCACTCCATCGGATCCGGTCGTGTCGAGCCCGTCTACGACTCCCAAAGCACAGCAACATAGTCTACCTATGACCTCAAAGGAACATCTACACAACTCATGATAGAACCATTCCAAAAGAAAATATCCAGAAAACAGTCCGATTTGTTGGTCATCTTCTCATCTTGTTTTCCATTTGGTCTTCTGTTACTTTTGTATCAGGCATCTCAGCGTAGCTCAATTCTCACCTCCAGCATGTTAGTCCCCAGTCACTCTTGTCCCGTAAAATCTCTCCTTTGTCGGCTGCATCATGCTGTGGCCATGATGTGTCCTCCATGCAGACCTGATAATGCGGTTACCAGCAGAAACCAGCTACCGGCCAGTCTGTGGAAGTAGCCCAGAGAGGCCATGTGTCACGGTTCACTTGGAGTCATTTCCTCGTGGTAATTCCTAATGCAGGTGTTTGTTAACAGGGTCCCACATAAGAAACACTGATAGGATTAAGGTTAATCCACTGTCCTGTTGTCTTTGTTGCAATTCGGTCCAGGGGAAACCTGCGCTGTGGTAAATCCTGGGATTTCAAAGTGCTGACAAGGTAACAGAGCTTCTCTTGTGTGCCCCTCTCCCCTCCCCTGTCCCACAGCTAAATGTTTCTCCCTCCTGTAACCATATCTTGATGGCAGCTGGGAGGGTTTTCAGAAAAACTGGATTAGCATGTTTTGAGGTTCCTGAATTACCTCTGCCTCTGTATCTTTTTCTCTGTGTGTGTGTACACATCTGCTGATTGTGAGCAGATGTCATACTGTGTGTGCTGGCAATTTATCTATTTATCTGTGTGCGTCACTGTTTAAAACGTGAGTCTGCTGCTGTTGTTGTTTTGCCAGCATGCTCTGGCCTGACTGTCCTTTACCTCCCTCAGGCTGCATTTAAAGTACCAACACAAAGGTTTTCTTGTCGTCATTGTCACCTCTATTACAAATATTTGTGTCCGTAAATGCCATTAACAAAAAAAAAAAAAGACTAAAATGCATTTTGTTGAACATCTCACCCTGTCTATGTTGAAGTATTAGATTGCTAATGTGCCACACATACATACAGTGTATCTGAGGCAAATAAGAAAACAAAAGGGGATTGTTTTGTTTTTGGTATCTAATGAGAAATAACATTCATTTCATTCAGAGCAGGTACAGTTTTATTGGATAAAACTCATTTCAGGCCCTAATTAAATTGTCTGCATTTACATGTCTTCCCTGTCCTCTTAATTGAATTTAATCAGGGCTTAAGTTATTCAAATTAAATAATTAAACACAATACTTTTTTTTTTTTTGCCTCCAGAGGGGGGCAGTCACATCATTAAGAAACTGCAAACTGATTTAAATAAAAATGCAAAGCACTCTAGCAAGAAAAATTCTTGTCAAAGTTTGAGTTGAACTGTGAAAATTCGGCAACCTGACTTTGGTGTCTCCGTGCTGCAGTCGCCTACTGTAAGCCAGGAGATAGTGACAGGCTGAACTGGTGGACGCTTTCCGAGGATCATCAATTCCCCTTCAGGGCTTAAGCAATTTCAAGGGTTGTGATACCTTTTGAATGCCTGTTAGCAGCAACCACAGGACAGATATGTTTGAACAGCAGACATGACAGACGGCTGGCACCGGCGCTCTTATATAAGGGCACAGACACTCTGGGCGACAAATTCTGGTGTCGTCTAGCAGGTAGCATGATGCATCCGAGCCATATGAGTAAAGCTTAGAAACCCCAAGAACATGAGTCAGCATGAGGAAAAGACAGCCATGCAGACATGCACACTCTTTTATGAGGGGAGTTTGCTCCACGAAAAAGTCAACGTAGGCGGTTCCCCGACTTAGTATAATGAAATCGTGCTGTTAGGTGGTTGTACTCCAACACTGCCTAATGTTTTTGGCAGTCAGGTGTCGCTGATCTCATTCACACATACACAACAGCAGCACGACTCACACGCTGATGAGCCTCCAGTATTCTCCAGGATCACATAGAAAGACAAAAAAATAAAAAATAAATAAACCTCTGGAGTTATCTGCTCTCTAAAATCTTAAACACAGCCGTGTGATCAGCAGAATTCAGAGGTGTTCGGGGAGAGCTTTGCATGACAAATCAGTGTCAGAGCTCCCAGCAGTGACTCACAAGGTTTAATGAGAACAAGAACGTTCACGACTTTTCACAGCAATTGATGTCATGCTTTTAAATATAGACTCATTGGAACATTTGAATGAAAATGAAGATATTGCACAGGGAGCTGTATGTGGAAAAAAGCTGAGGAAAATATTCACAGCTTGTAGAAAAAGTCCTTGATAACAGAGACGCCTGACCTCATGGTCAGTCACTGTGTTTAGCATCATGAGCTGCGGATGGCTAATTGTCTCTGATTGTGCCTGAGGCTACCAGCATATCAGATGACCCCCTGATGTCCTCCCTTGGATTTTTAATATCAGCTTGTTGCTAGTACAAAATGAAAGCAGCTCGACTCCTTTTGGGCAAAATACAGGAAAATCTTGAGACTTCAAAGTTAAAATAAATGCAAGGGAGAGGAAATAAAAACTCTCACATGAGAGAAATGCAGGGTATATGAGTTTAAGTCAATTGCATTAATTTTACATTTAAACCAAAAGCATATGGTTAAAATGGAGCCGTCTGACAAGATCATGTTTTAAATATGCTGAATTAAAGAATTAGTGCTGAAGCTTGTTATTTGTTCAAATGAAGATGAAAGTTGCAAGAATCAATGTTTGAGTTTTGCTCATTAAAGCATTTTAAAGAGGACTTTCACCAAACATACCAAGATGAGAAAAATGAAGTCACCCCATGACTTCATTAAACTTTGTTTTGGTATAGTTTTTCATCTTCCAATTGCATTTAATTTTTTTATGTATTCTGAGGTCTTGCTTGCTTACTAGTGACTGTGAGGTAGTAGGCCTCATGAACATTCATACAGTGGCTTATAGGATGTTATGTACAGCACGTCCAATACATATAGAAAAATGCTGTGGCCAGAGTAACTCCATATTTGCTGATTTATCATTTTAAGTAACTAAGCCCACATTCTCTGGTTTCAGCCTCTCAAATGAGGATATATTTTTGATTTTCTATGACAGTTAACTGGAAATCTTAGGATTGTGAGCAACACAAAAAAACTGATGACGTCACCTTGGTATTTTGGAAAGAGTGATTTTGTAGATTAGGTTAGAAGATCCCAATCAATACAGAAAGCCATGGTGGTGCAAAATGTTGAGTAAATGTCCTCAATCTGAATGCACTGCCTACCACTGAGTGCATTATATAAGGAGTAGTGAATGAGCAAGGGAGTGATATGGGCACGTCCAATAACTGTTGAATAAATTCATATATTTTTTACAATATCTTACTAAATTAAATAACTTTTCATTGTGGCTTTGACTTATTGGTTGCATTATGCAAGTGATTGCTGATACAGTGTAAAAAATAATGTCGAACTATAATGCAGATGTTTTTGTTTCCATTTCTGAGGTTTATGTTGTAGTTTGACTTTTGTAATGGCCTGATCCTGCAACCCAGACTGAGAAAAACAGAGCAAAATTAAAAGTCTGTCTACATCTCGAAAGAAAAAAAGGGGAATAATAAATTATCACAGCTAATTATAAGTGTGAGCAGTCACAGGGGGGTTTCTCTGGAACACGGATGTTTTCCTGGGTGTGACTGTTCAGCTCTCTGTGGCTAAATTAAAACATGATGTGATCCCCTCAGTAAGACCTCACAAACAGGCCTGTCACACAGCGGATTCCCTTGAAAGATCTGAATAATAATTTGTTAAATAAGCACACAGAAGTGGTTGTTATTGCTGAAAAGTTTAATGGAGTTCTACTCTCCCAAATTATTGCACACCAGTATTTATTCCCAAACACCACATTGAGAATCGCTTGGAGACGTAAAGTAAACAAAGTGCATTCTGGGTGCGACATAAGCCAATCTGTGCATCTGTGCGTGCAGGAGCACATGTACTGGTACAAGCGAAAACACAATGGAAGTATGCAAACGTGTTTCTGATTCCTCCACACCCAGGTGATTAAACCAGCACCAGCGAATTAGAAAATAACCCTCCAATTTTCAAAAAAGACATAAAAATTTACCAGACCCCTTCTACCCTCCCACCCCGGCTCTGCATCCACACTAAATAAATGTCTGCAAGTGAATAAGTCAGGAGAATCATACACAGAGACTGAAGGGCTACAGACGGCAAGGAAAGTTTATGATAATTATGCTTGCAGTAGTGGTATTCAGCGTGGGCGTCGAGCTTTTTAAAATTCAGCTGCACTAGCGATGAGCATACGTCACCATTGCTCCACTGCAGAGAAAATGATAGGTTCGAGGACGTCTGTGGGAGGTTGTAAAAAAAAAAAAAAAAAAAAAAAAAAAATTCCAGACGCTTCTGT
>JAPZDY010000004.1:14643495-14656595 GCA_029783645.1 Ctenochaetus hawaiiensis | reverse complement strand
TAGTAAATTGATTTGGATGCATGAAAAAAAGAAAAAAAAAAAACTCATTTCAGTTGAGTAGCCTATTCCATTGATTCAGGTGCTGTTTATCCCTCAGGTCACAGCAACATTGATTTTTATAGGGGAAAAAAATGAACAAACTCCTTATTCTTTGTTTTTCGTAGCACATGTGAAACACTGGATACTCCTGCGACTGTGTCTAGACGAGATTCTAAATTTTTAAAAATCCTGAATGCTGCTGCATAATTATGACCGGTATTTTTCTGAGACACAGCTTTTGTAATTAAGGAGAGGAGAGAAGACAACAAAGTGCAGTCGTGTTATGCAAGACCAACAATTTCCCGTACAGAGACCTGAATGGTCTTAAAATGGTAGGATGGCAGAGGTGGAGACACGCACCACCAGTGAGAGCACAGGGATCATGTCATCTGGGCGTTTTTTTTTAAGTTGGGGGCGAAGGCTGCAATTACAAACTTACACATGGAAAGTAATGTAATGTTGGCTTAAGACCTTCATATCAGGAAATGAAGCTTAGACTGGTGCAAGTGTAGTGGGGCCTATCTAAAACTCTGGCTCCACAGCTTAGCTGTAAAGGATGCTAAGCAGTCTGAATGAAATGGAAATCATGTTGGACTTGACTGATCCGTGTTACGGTCTGAAGATCCCAACCGTGACCCATTTTACCGCGTGTGTGCGTGTGTGTGTGTGTCAGCGAGGTTCATCAGCGAGGATGAGCTCCTCTCCTGGCAGGAGACTCATTGCTCATATTCAACGCCGCTCATTTGTGAGCGCACACAAAATTCAACACCCCCCCCTCCTCCTTTTAATTCCCCAAATGGCCTATTATAACTTCCTGTCCTCGTCTCGCTCTCCCTGCAGACCACTGAGCTGACAGGATATGAGAGGTGAAGGGAAGCAGTTGCCACTAGTTTAATACAACTTGTCTGACTGGTTGTTATGAGGGAGAAAAGGTGGGGGAAAGGCAGGGGGAGATAATCAGATGTTTTGGCACCAGCAGTCCACCAAGTAAACTGAAATTATTTCTCCATGCAGTCTGAATTCCATCTGTCTTACCAACCACATCGGCCGAGACAAAATGTTCCTTACTGTAGCTTGCTGTAAGCATTAAACCCTGGCAATCATGGCGTGAGGATTTCTTCACTTTCCATTCATGCTCACTTCACTAATTAGCCAACCTGCATTGATTTAAATGACAAGAGGGTCAAAGCTGGCCATATCTGATGCACTCTCCATTATCCACAGCATGAATAGCATTATTAATAAAAGAGTGTAGCACAAGTACAGCACACAATATGAACACATGCTCAGAGCACCTCTGGGCTCCTTGTTTTTGCAGGTATTATATCGCACTCTCATTACTTGGAGAAATATAGCTCTCTGCAGTTCAGTGCTCTCCAGGGGAATAAAGCTTCGAAGGAGACTACGCATCTGTGCCTCAAATTTGACCTTAACTGCTTTATTTAGGTGGTTACCACAAAGAGGAAGGGGAGAGAGAAAACCTTTTTCATACTATAAAATTACACCTGCACGGCAAAGAACATAAAAAGGCAAAGATTACAGAATTACTACATAGATCTGGAGTGCAGTCTGATTGCAAAACACCCTAAAGTGGTGCTTCTCTGCGGCCTGTAACTAATCCACTGTCAGGGGATTTGTTCCTATGGGCATGTTTTGGATGCCAGATGAGCTAGATGTTGTCTTGTTGAGAGGCAGGGCAGCCGACGTCAGCACTGCAGGCCCCCGTCCAACACCACAGAGCAAGGACGCAGGACAGACAAGCGTGATCTGCAAAAAGGCCTTTTCCCTCCAGGATTTTCCTCTCGAGCCTGGCAGCGCCCTGAGCCTGTGAGTCTAATTCTGCCACCAGGCCAGTCCCTGGCATCCTCTCCAGATGGTGGTGAACAGGGGGGTGAACAGGGAGATTAGGAAGAGAGTGATGACTGGTTCCTGACTACACATCCGGTGGCTGAGTCTCTCTCCTCCTCCTCCTCCTCCTCCTCCTCATCCTCCTCCTCATCCTCCTCTTCTTCCTCCTCCCGTCATATGCCAGGCATGGCCACAGAGACCGGATGCTCCCATCTTTGTGCTCCGGCGAGGTGTTAAGCTGTTTATTAGTAACACGACATGATGCTGTGGTAGTGCAAGTCGACGCAATACAAACACTAAGAGAGGCCACAGAGCCATTAAATGACAGAACAACATGGAGGAAGTATTGTTTTGTTTTCTTCGAAAAATGACAAATATTTAATTGTAAAACCAGCCAAAAAAACTTTTATGACTGTAATTAAAATTAAATCCTATTAGAGCGACAGATTTACTGCGCTGGTTAATGGCATGCAAATTATTTCTTGACAAAAACATCACCCTTTTTGTGACAAAAAAAAAAAAGAGTGACTTAAGCACCATTGTAGATATCGATTGTGGAACAGCAGTGAAAACTAAAACTTGAATTAATTTAGGGGCCTGAGAATGAGCAAATGTGTGTGTGAGGGGAAGACAGAGTGGATGAGGAAAAGTGATGCGGAGTGCGCAGCAGAATGAATGAAAGACGGCAAGAGACCATAAGAGAGCGTCACAGCGAATTTCACACTCCAGAGCTGGCAAAGCGAATCGTCTGGCCCAAAGCGCTAAATTCAACTACCGTGGAAAGAGTTGCGTCAGCTTCTATTTTCTCAAACTTTTGGAAGACTTTCAAGAGATGCTCCCGCCAAAATCCTGCTATGTGAGGCTGAAAGAATGCTAGAAAACAGTGGGACACAAAGAATCGGAGACCTTTCCCTTTGTTTGGAAAAAAGTTGATGAGACAAGAAAAAGTGGCAGCTCTTGCAAAAAAAACAAAAAACAAAATGGAGCATCTACAAATTACTGAATCAAAGTGCAACTGCGGTTAAAAAAAAAAGTGAGGAGAAGTGGTGACATGACAAAGCAGAAGAGGTTCGTCGTTTTATGCTCAATTGCTATCATTACCAATATGCATACTTTCATAGCCTTGAACACATTTCTCGTCTCTCTCACAGTCGTTTTTATGTTCTCCAGGTTGCACAAAGGAAAGAGGACAAAGAGGATGAAGAGATGAGGAGCACTCAGAATGACTCAGGCAAAAGTTGCTGCGTTGTTGCAACTGTGCGGGTTGATTTATGACTCTCTCATTTAAGTATAAGGCTGCAGATCTTATGTAACTCCATTGAACTGGAGACGAAATAAGCCACTCCACAGGGTGGCAGTGAAAGATTCCTGCACCACCCTTGCTCATGCTTTGTCACATCCCTTAATTTTATAGTCATCGCAAGAAACAAAACTGCAAAAGCGAAGAAAGACGGAGCCTTATGGATCACAAAAGCCTCAATCATGCTGTCGTCGACCCTCAGGTCTTTAAGGCAATTACAACAAACACAGCATCCGATACAAAGGACATCCAAGACATCCACATAAAAGCATAGCATGATGATGTGTATTTAGGCAAATGAGGTAATTTTCGCATATACTGCTTGAAGAGCCGAAAGCAGACTTGTAAATGGCTTGTGATTACAGGCAGTGAGGCAGCGAGGGTGTGACCATAAACAAGGTTCTCCAAAAGCTGGAATCAAAAGAGCATAAATTCGCTTGGTTATGTCAAATGGGAATGAATGAATAACTGTGAATGAGGGGTCAGATTTATTGACACTGTAATTGCATTGTGTAACTGTGGTCGTCTTGCTGGCAATCATCATTTCAGAGGTGACTATAATTACATATTGACAGTGTAAACCTTGGAAAGGTGCATTCCTGGAAGTGTGACCAGCTTAGCCCAGTCATTCAGCTCTAGTCAGCCAATTTATTACAAACAAATTGATCACCGCTGCTTAAATTTGCAAATCTAAAATTGTCACTCAGCCTCTGAAGCAGGTAATAACACCTGTAGCCTTATACATCCAATGTGGGATTTGACGCAAGTCGGTTGAGCTGTAACATTATGTAGCAGCTGGTATTTTGGATAAACTGCCTGTGGTTTAATGTGTTGACAAGTAGCAGTTAACATCAATGTATGGCCAGACTCATACATGTTTATGAAGTCACCACTGTGCTGATGTGTACAACTTCAGTGAATGTTTCAAAATGAGAAGCTACAGAGCAGAACAGAGGACTGATTGAAACTTTTGTCACATGATGCAACAACCATCATCTAAAGCTCAACATCGGCTAGGCTAATTAGCTTGTTGTGGACTACAATGCTTTAAATATCAATGTTGATGCAAGGAGGCTGGAAATACTATGAATATTCAAATGTAGATGTCTGTTTATAGAGATAAGAACCCAGCCAGATTTTCTATTTTAGGGGTTGGTGAAGCCCAAAACAGAGCTAGAAAAAAAGCAAATACTAGATTTACATGCATCTAGTCACCAAAAACACATATAAATTTAATGTTACAGTTATTCCTTCCCTGCTTTCTACGTACACGAAGCAGGCAACAATTGCTACTACATACATTAAGACATGGCGTGGTTGCTGTTTTTGTCAGCATGTTTTAAGTCTTATCTGGCCCCTAGTGACAAAACTGCAGTTATGCACCAAAAGTTGGAACCAGCAGGAACAGGAATCATATCAAACAGCATGATAATTGAATAATTGGGGCTTTTAAAGTACAATTTCTATTTGAGGTATCAGAGATTGCTACAAAACACCTTATTTAGACACCCCAAAACATATCAAACATGTCAGTACTGAAAAGAGAAATCTTTAAAAATAAATGAATGAGTGGTGCAATTTACAAAAACAAAATGCTAAAATCAGATGTTAACCACAGTTTGACTGTGGTTTTGATTAAGACACAAATGATCTGATTAGAACACATTTGATTCAATAAAAGCAAGTTTCCTGTTTAATAAGTAGAATATCTGTTTCATGAACATCATCATTCTTCATAAATCTGTTTCTGTTTCAGTGTGTATCACGTAACATGCGCACTTGCCAATTTTTCAGTCGTGCATCAGGTTTTTTTTTTTTTCATTTTTATCACACACACACCCTTTTCGATGTTGTTTGTGTGGCCACACTGTCCATGAGATGTAAACAGCTCCAAACCACAGACTCTCACCCCCGGCTGCAGCAGACCATCGGGATCGCTATCATTCTGTAAAATCAAAGCTAAAAGGGGTGTAGGTGTTGTATTTCGACTGACACACCGCATGAGTCAGTGCACATATTAAATGATAAATACTGAGACCAGTGCAAATAATTATTGGTAAATGGCAAAGTGTGGACCCTATAACACTTCACAAGACTGAACAGAACAGCCCTGTTAGCACAAATCAATGCTGTAATATTAAAAAATAAGTTTAGAAGTTTATCCTGAAGTTGCAGATTGCACCTCAGGGAAAATCTTTCTGCTCATCCCCCCCCTTCCGAGTGTGATCGAGAACCTACAGCGGCTGCAAACTCGCAAAACACATAAAAAGGTCCTCCCTCGAGCCAGTGTTTGATTAGTCCACTCTGGGCTGGCTGTGAGGTGAGTACAACTCACTGCTGCCCCGATTTTACAGGCTCAGCTCAGCACGCTAAGCCACCTGTGATCATCTGAGATTCAAGAGCTGACCTGTTGTCCTATCTACGACAGTCTCTGCTATCAACAAAGCTGTGTTATTGAGCTGAAACGGCTGGCTCGATATGTGTAGTCAGTTGAAAAGACATAAATCTTCATCTTAAACTCTCACTTTACTCGGCATTTAGTGCTTTGGTTAAGCAGACTCTGTGGTTTGGAGTTTTTTCTCACTCCTACGTTCATGTTCTTGATTTTAACTAACTGATAGCAGCGTCACACAGTCACTGTTAGCAACACATTTTACCGTGCTGCCACTCGTACCATGCCAAGCTCTGACCGCAGTTGCTCATGGAACAGTATGGGCGTCCCAATATTGAAATTCTGCATATGAAGAACCTCTTCCACAGCTAAAATTTACACCCAACAATTACACGACTGGCTTAGCAAGAGAAGCAGGTGGACTGGAAAAATTAACACGTGTTACAAGTTGGAAGGAAGTAGGCCAGCTGAGAGGATGGCACCCCTTTTCTAGGATCCTCTCTGGAGGTTACAACCATGAGCAATACCCATCCCGGAGAAGAAGATCCATCCTTGTGTTCCTACGACCTCTTCATACATCACTGCTGCCCTCTTTACAACCTGCCCTGGGCAATAAGCTCCTCTCCTTTTCACAGGCCATATGTCAGAAATCATAACACTGGAAATCCATTCAGTGCAGAAACAAAAGGGTAATGTGTCCCCTCCTTTTGTTGCACTCAATTCTTCAAGAGATTAGAAAGCCAAATCAGCCAAGTCAACATATTAGGAGGCTTACGGGTAGATTAGCTGCCTGCACATGAAGAAAAAAAGGTCTTATATTAATTCTGAAAGGAAAACTCTTTGAGCTCATTAAAAACATTTTGGTACTTCTTATTCAGTGCTTATTGAGTCCCCTGACCCCCAGTTTACCTGCTGTCACACACAAAGTCCAGATGGCGACGGCCACAAAGCACAGATTTACTGATACACAGGTTACGCTATATAACAGCTGGCTTTTAGAACAACTGAGGGTGAAACAGAGTACAGAGTGAAATGATGCATTGCATGGCAGGCTAGATAACCCTAAATTATGCTCTCATCCATCAAATGTATTATTAAACAGACATTATAGCTGTACATCCTGATGTCTGCCATTATGGTCACTGCTTTTGTGCCTGTGTGTTTGTAAAATGCCTGCATATGTGAGGCTCACCTGCAGAGATGCATGAATGTTGAAAGTCCATCAAGTTGGGCCACAGGCAGCAAGAGCATGAGGGAGAGAAAACAAAGAAAATCAATGAGAAGATCAGCAGGTATTAAATTGAAATCAAATCAGTTGGTGCGACCTCAGTGGGTTTCTCATTAATGTACTATCTCCCAGAATAAAATCAATCAAACTGGTTTGTCTAAATGTATACCGTAAATGTATTAGCACATTACTGATGAGCAATATCCAAGCACTAGTGACAAAGTACATTTTGATCTGATGATCTGATTGGATCATTCAGATCACTGATGCCCAAGTTATTAAAAAAAAATGTGTAGACGGAGATGATATTCTGCAAAATTTGGAAAGGTGCGCTATCAGTTTTCCTTCCATTTGTTATTCTCATCAGCTCTTTTTATTCAAGACGATATGATCCCAAGTTTGACACCTTTCAGAATAAATTCTCAACTAGCCACCTGATAGGTTTTGTTTCATTAGTGTAATAATCAGTGTGCTCTGTTGACGGCTTAGCGTGCTGACAGTTTGTTGATACTTGCTCATGACACTGCAATCTGTCCAAGGTAACTCAATAAAAAGAGTTGAATAATGTAGCTCAAAATGTTAAATGAATAATTCATGAAATTATCACAAAGAGACACAAGTTGTCAGGATGGGCTTAATCCGTTACGAGTCCCCATATGGTTGGTCTTTTCATTTTTCTGTAAGATGTCAAAAACAAGTCAAAGATGTTAAACGTCAAAGCTCTGAACCCTTTTACCGCAGACAGGATGCTTTGTGTGGTTGTAGCCTAAAAAAGAGAGACAATAATGGAGTTCTTGCATTTTTTCAACATTTGACTTGTATGACTGGTGTCTGCTGACGGTGTGAAGGACCCACAGCACCTCCGCCCTTTGTGTTTCTGGCAGTGAAACAAAATTGTACAGTGCTGACTGGTGAAAAGTTTGGAGGAATTTGGAGTCTGCTACATGCAAATATGCAGTAATTAGCTGATTCTTGTCTCTTGTTGCCCCTGTGTGCTTGAATAAATTACACCTTTAATTTGTTTCCTGTCGCTGCCAGCCACCTCTGAAACTTCCCTCAACTATTTGTCATTAAACTTGCATCTCTCCATCTTCATCTCTAGCTTGTTAGCTTGCTAGCAACCATAAGTGATGATAACAAAATGAGGACACACAGCCTGATAGTCTGTAGCTAGCTAGCACAACATAAATGTAACATAAAATGTCTCTGCTTATATAATACTAACTTTATTGGATGTTTTACATTAGGCTACTGTATATGCCAATTTTCCCATCAGCCATAAATGCACCATCTGAAAAACTGGAAACCTGCATTTAGGAACATTTTCTCTCTATTTTCTTGATTTTATTTCAGAAACTTTTAGGTTTTAGCAGACATGGAGACCCAGTGAATACATCCTCTACACTTATGTGTTATTTTTTGATAAAACTCTAGATCACACAACTTTCTCATTTAGTAACATCACATCCAAGTAATCACAGACAGCAGAGTTGCTCTATATTGGGTTCAGATAATCCTGTGTTGTGCTGCTCAATCTCCACTCGACAAAATCTGCTGATGACCTGAAGCCTAACCGTGTCAGTTGACTAAATCCATCCCATCGCCTCTCTTCCCTCTGCTTCTACAGTATCTGACTTGATAGCAAAAGGCGAGACTTAAAAGAAATCTTAGAAAGATGCTCCTAACCAGACATCATGTCTAGAAACTTCCCTTTAATTACAGTAATTTCTGTTTGTTCAGAGCCAGCAAACTAACCTAGTACAAGTTTAATGACACCTTTATCTTACCAAATCATGCTCAGCTTCCAATAAAAAGGACATTCTGCTTTTCTTGCTGCATGAATTTGCAGAATATGTCTGATTTGGGTGACATACTGTTAAAAGTTTCAAACATTTCATAACATTCTGAACATAGAACGGCTGAAATCTCCTCCGTAGAGCTTTTCATAAGCAAGAGATCCAACAAAAATGTGAGTTAGAGTGGGTGTTATTTTCTCCAGATGGACACAAGAGGACAAATTATCCAGGATGCTCAAGTAAGGCTCTGTAGAAGCAATCAAACAAACCTAACTGCTTCCATGTTGAGGACGAATTAATGTGCTTAGTGCTTCTTCTTGGTTGGACTCTGTATCCAATAACTCACAGTCATCAAAAACCACTCCATGTTTGGCTTTGCTGTAGCTATCCCTGTCCTTGAGTCAGTGCAGGCTGAGGTGTTGCATTGCTCAGCACGGGTCATATGCAACCAGAAGAATTTTCAGTGAGTCATCAGCATACCAGTTAATTCACACAGCGCATCATATAATAGCTTGCTCAGTTCCTCCTGCACTCAAGTAACTAGATGTGTATTGAGACAATGTGACAAACAAGACACATGTTCCAGAGAATTAAAGCAATGAGCTGCGGGAAAAAGTAATTACTGACAATAAATGGCTGAAAATGGAAAAAAAAATGTCGTTATTATTCCCCTTAGTCTAAGATGGCATCTTCAAACTTACTATTTTATCTGAACATCAGTTCAAAATCCAAAGATATTCAATTGTGTATCATATATGACATAGATACAAAAGCAGCAAATACTCAAACACAAAAGGGTTTAAACTACAGATTGTTTAGCATCTTTGCCTGAAAAAATAGATAATAAAATAGTTGTAGTTTTCACGTAATTTTTTGTGTTTGATCAGCCGATGAATTAAATTATTAAGTGATACCAAGTCTGAGAATATGCAGATCAGGTTGGTTGAAAATAACTTGTAGTCACTGTCTGTTCAGTGTGTGGTTGTCCAATGAGGGACAGTATATATTTATGGCTACTTTTTATGTATTTGCCTGCCTTCACCCTGTGCATGCTGGGACACATTCAATCCCCACTGTGACCTTAAACAGAGCTAAATGGATTCGGAAAGTGAATGAATTCATGTTTGAGGGTGACTGAAAGGTTTAAATTCCTCTCAGGAGCGATTGCACAACTGCCGCAACCGTTGTGTAGGTGTTTTAGAGAACAAAATACCGTGATGAATTATTCCATTTATCCAAATACAGTAGACCAGAAACTCGGACTCAGACAACCTCGGGTCGACCAGCGCTCTGAGGGCTCTATCTGATGAGATCTGATCCCATCTTTGTCAGAAATAAGGATGTCTAGCCCTTGACCGGCTGCAAACAAAGAGGTCTGAGCCAGCAGTCAGTGCCATACAGAGGCAATTATCTGCACAGAGGTTATAGAGATATTGAGAGGCCAAAGTAAGAAAAAAAAAGGTGGTTATAATCCCAGAAAATGGTTGAGATTGATTCTGCCAGACAAGTAGTGCTAAGAGGTTTCCTCAATGGCAGACTGTCTCTCTCTCACTACCCCAATTCCTGACCCTCCGTCACAACATGACACCACTCTAATACCTTGTCCTTACACCCCACCCACGAACCCAAACTCCCATTACATCCATCTCCTCTGGGTATTGCACTAAACTGACTTCCATCCAGGTCAGGGGCAAAGGCCTGCGTGTGGGGAAATTCTCACATCCACAGAGTACCACATACACATCACACACACACTCACACACACACACACACTCACGCAGAGCTACTCCAGCCACCTACTTGTGTTACATAACACATGCCACTGCCTACCCATCCACCGCCAGATCTGCACTCCACTCAGCCACTGACAGAGACGCTTCACCAGAGCTCTTACACTCTGCAAAAGTATTAGTAACAACGCAATTCTCCATTTCTCTGCCTGGAAGACTCATTTCAGACATGAGGACAGGTCTTACGAGCTGCTGATCCTGAATGACCTCTGTCTGTCCTGACAGTTTAAACTGAGATCTCAGTCAAATGGACTTATTCCCAAACGTGACATCTGACAATCCAATGTGGGTGAGTGTGGCTAAATGATTTGCTTGGAAAAATGGACCACTAATCATTGCCAAGTTCTCACTCGTCAGCCCACTAAAGGTAGGGTCCTGTTTCAAAAGCCCTATTGGCATGAAGGGACAACAGGAAGATTTGTTTCATTGTGTAAACAGACAAAATGTGGCTTTGAACTAGCTTGGACCAGATTAGCCGCCAATTTTCTACCAGTTTTTATGCCAGATTCTGACACAACAAAAGATACCTTTTTATGAGAGAAAAGACTATTGAAGCCAAATATGTGAAAAGCCACAATTTAGTAGTGTGAATATTTTCAGTCGCCCAAACATTAGTAATGTGCATTATTCCTTAGTTTTAAACCTATTTTTTGTACAAGCGCTTACAACCGGACAAATAATACAAGTCTGAATCAACACTGTGCTGTCAAGAAACCAGTTCGCTGCTCCTGTAAATGTCTTGCAAAATGGAAACAAATGGCTCACTATGCTTTAACACAGCAGCAGGGTGCATCTCTAGACACCAGTTGGTCCAATTTCACAACAGAATGGGCCCAAGAGCACAGCAGGGCCTGAGATGTACTGTGTGGCAACACAAGTGTCATAATTCCTCCTTTTAAACTGTACAGTGATTTATTTAAGGCCAGCAGTTTGTTCCAGTGTGCGGATACAAAATCGAGGGAAAGCTCATCTTCTGAGAACTGTGTCGGGCTGCTGAACAGTGCACTTTTCACGCCAGACTCCTCAATGAGGAAAATCTCATCATCCGAGCCGGAGCTGTTGAAAAGCTGCATCGACACAGCCCTGAGCAAGACTCTGAACGGCTTAAATCAAATGAGCACTGCAGAGTGTCCGTTCACACAGAGGACGATAAAGTCGCTCAGTTTACAACACTGTGTCATATCAGAAAACACTGCATTTAAAAAAAAAAAAAAAAAGGACCAAATGGTGTTCAGTGAAGACTGTGGCACTCTGGTAACCTTTTCTTCTTCAAAATCTCCATAGTAACATCTCCCGTAACTGGTAAACCATTAAGATTATGAGTCTTATGAATGACTTCTTCAGATTTGATCCACTTTAGGCCTCTGGTATTTGCCATTGGCCCCTCGTGTCCTGGCCTGATATAATTTTGGCTGAACTCAGAGATAAATGTGCTGTCATGTTGCCAGAGGCTCTAGATTAACAGAGGGCAACCCCCCTAAAAATCTGTTTCGTGATTTACGCTCATGAATACAAATACTGCAGTCATTAAGCTCCATCCACACAAACAGATATTAGCCATCTTGCCTCTAGAAAAGTTACTAAGATGTTGAGGGCTTAAAGTGCAGTGATAAACTTAAGCATCTTTCACAGAAAGTTTCTGGTACATTGCATTTCAGACACCACTAGTGATATTCACTTAAGCTGCTGATACATTCAGGAACATTTCCATCTGGCGCCTTTTGACACATGCCATGGCAATGCCAGAATAGATGGGGCAAAGGACAGTTCAGCGGATGGCCATAATGCAACACTTATGGATGCCAACCATCCATAAGAAGTTTGGGGTGAGGCCAGGTGTACGTACACACAGTGGAAGACCTTTTTTTTTTTTAGGAAGATGCCAGAAAAGGAGCTGTTTTCATCCAGTGCCAATATTCTTCTTTTGTATTTTATTTAATTTCCAGCAAGTCTGAAAGAGACCTAAAGTCACAGATTCAAGTAAGTCATTGGATTCTTGTGATTGGTTCGCTTGCTTCATGTGAAAACATCTTTTGTCAGACGGACACAACCCTCTACGTGCTTGTCCCTGCAACTTTCCTGCCTTCATTCACAACATAGTCATACAGACATTTTCTCTAAAAAGTTACTGGGTCTTGAGGTTGAAAAACAGCAATACAAATTTTGCCAAATATAGATCCCTTCTCCCATTCACACAAGGGTTCCTGAACACATCAGGGATAGACAACATCTGTGAAATAGACTCTAAACTCCTAAATTACATTGGTATAATCTATTTGAGTCATGATTTTGCTCTCCACAAGTCATTATTTACTTGCAAAATGTAAAAGGAAATGTCCTCAGACTTTAAAATGTGGCACACTTATTAAAGAATAACCTCATTAATGATGCAGTTCTCAGTTATGGGCAGCATCCGGCCTATGCACTGCCGACAATAGGATCCTTTCAAACCTAAATGTTTGAGCTACGCCTGAAAAATCACACAGGAGTAATAAATTCAAATGCAGTCATGCAAAGAGTGGACGACATTCAGCCAAGGACTGCCACATAAAGTAAATCCTGACAGCTTGGAGCCGACGTCCGGTGCTAATGGAGGTTATTCTGAAAAGCCCCTTAAGATGTTGGGACCAAAATGGAGAACTGTGATTGTGTTCCTTTAGGAGTTGTTGAACATGCAGTTCACATACTCCACCGCATGACATGAGTC